>CM065122.1:40225050-40412550 GCA_033026305.1 Cirrhinus molitorella | reverse complement strand
TTTTGTACTCATAATAATATTAAATATGTTGTGTTGACCCAGGGACATCATTCATTATATCTCATGAACTAAAGACAAACAGTAATCAATAACTGTATATTAATAATAATAATAATAATAGTGATGTTAGGACATAAATAATTTCCTTCATGAAAAAGATGAAGCTTTGTGCAACAGTATGTAAAAAATTAACAACTCAGTTTTTTGTTCTTAATCATACTGTTACTATTTATATACATTTATGTACAATTTTAAATAATTTATTCTTTTTCGTTTTGTCAAAATAGCAACATGATTTTAAGTCAACTGCTGAGCAGACTAGAAGGGTCACTGGCTGGAAATGGGACACACATGGTCTGACTTTGGATGGTGCTACAACCATGCTAACTCTGATACAATTTTGTTAAAAGGTAACATTTACAATTAACCTCCTTTATGAGTAAATGCAAATTAATGTATGTAACATGCCTTTGGAATGTGATCAATACAAAAACTAAATCACATTTATACACCTATTATTTTTTCTTTACTTGCTTAATTAGATTTTTCATCGCCTGAAGTGTCCATTTTTTGGGTGGCATTAGGAACCACAGACAGGATAATCTTATCAGCATTCTCATCAAAAAGACAGATGATACTTCCAGGTCATTCATGATTTGCAGGCAACTGGAAGAATAAAAAACGCCTCTTTGAATCAGGAGAAATACTTAAGTCAGCCGCTAGACTGGTGGAAAAAGGTTGGAGGAATAACGTTCGTCTTACATCCCACAACATGTACCTTTATGATGTTCCATCAAAACAAACCCCTGGTCTATCCTACAAATTTTGTCCTTCTGAAAGTTTTTGTAGCTGCCCAATAGGAATCAGGGATCATCGCTGTAAACACCTTGTACGTACTGATTTTCTAAGTTGGCATGATTTTGGGAAGTTCCCAAATTTGGATTTTCTGATGAACGCACATGCTAGTGTACTTAAACTTTTTACATCTACCTCTTTTGTGTACTGAGAGAACTTATCACACTTCTGCTACAACATTTCAATGTACCTGTTGTACATACTGTTACAATTAGAAATGTAAGACAACTAAAAAAAAAAAAAAGCATACATAACCATTATAAAAGGAACTATTACAGGATGTAAAATGTTCATTTGAAATTAACTTGCTATTTGTGAACATATGAGAAATTAAGCAAAAACATTTTGTTTGTTTGTTTTTTGTAGTATTTTTATTTTTTTTTTACATTGTTTTACCAAATAAATCTGCTGTATTGTAATGCTGTCTTTTATTGTAAATTACACAATGTGAATAATGTACATTCTTCTAGAACATGTCTAAACACCATATCTAAAACAGTGATATGTTACTGTACAGCTATGGAATCAATTAAATGTAATAATAATTGACTAAAATGTTTGTTGCAATTTATTAATGAATTGTTATTGTGTTCACTGGCTCTCTACTTAAACTGATTAAAAATGAGATGACAATATCTAAAACTTGTGGTCCAAATGTATGGGTCAGCAGACTAAAAGGTGATTCCTCTCCCAGCTTTCCCCTCAGCAAGCACTGGAGAGTGCAGTGTCTTCCTGTAAAAGTGGACAGATTTGTAAGCAAGCAGCACATTGTTCCACATTTCTGTAAAGTAACTGAAACAAAATGTTTTATTAAATTTGTACCTCTATGGCAGCCACATTTTATTTACATTTTTAATGCATGTTTTGTCCTGTGTTTGCTACATTATGCTTAGTTTATATCTTAAAGGGTTCATAAAAAAAATAAATTCTGTCTTACTAAATGTAATTGTCATATGAGGATAAATAAAGACGCATTTATGAGCTGTTAGTGTACACACACACACACACACACACACACACACACACACACACACACACACATATATTATATATACTTAAACTTAAATTTGGGTAAATATACAACAGAACCAACCTTCAACCTTCGAATGTTTTGGAACACTGATGCTGTCACTCACTTGACTGCCAGCCTAGCATTAAAATGCAAGGCCTAAAAAGTTTAACACAACTGATTATTCAATAAATAAATAAATCCTGATTTATTATATACCGTAAATGTTTGTTAAAGGACAAGAAGTAGCAGTATGATTTAATTGATGCCACATACATACTGCATATACCTCTTTCTTTGAATTTTCTCCCCCTTTTAATGTATTCCACTTCTTCATTTCCAGGGAAGCACACTATTATGAGTCTCCAGTGAATTCTGGAAAAATATTAATATACAATATAAATAATATTAATGACAATTTTTATATATATATATATATATATATATATATATACACACTGTTTTTGATTATTACACAGAGGCACAATCATCATTTCCTTAATTACAAACATGTACTGTAATTGAGAATTTTGCACCTGACAAATCATATGCTCTAGAAAGCTGTGAAGAAAAAGTTATAACAACAGTAAATAATATAAACCTCTTACACAAGAACATTCTCAACAATCAAAAGATAGTCCTTACGAAAAATGACCTCATGCTTTGTTCAGCTGATGACATCTGTAAATCAACTACAAATGCAGAGATATTGTATAGACATGTAAAGAAGGTAAATCATGTGGTTATAACTGCATTGTTCAATAATACAATTCAGTACACAATTGTGATAGTACAATGCATCTACAAATTTATAAAAAGAAACTGACTGTGCAGTTCAGCTCAATTTAATGATACCTTTATCCTTTTTATCATATGACCTCCTACCTTGTTTCTAATTTAGTGTAAAAGTGCACTGGGTAGATCAAAGTTCTCTGCCTTATATGAGGTCTTAATTCTCATCATGAACAGACCTAGCAAGATTTTAAAATTAGAAAATGATTGCACAAAGTGTTAAAATACATCAGTTTTCAGTTGCAAAATAAATACCTCGACTGAATGTCCATGATAATGTCATCCAGCCACATTCCATCATCCAATGTTGCCAATGTCTTGTCAATGAGCACACCAAAGGACCTTAAGCAAAAAAACAAACAAATAAATAAAAAGATTAAAAAAAAAAAAAAAAACATTTTTTATACAAATGTTAGTGCAGTTGCTGGTTTACAGTATAAAAACACAATGGTTTATTCATTATTTACCCTTTATCTTTCTCCACAGATGAACACTATCTGTACAAAGAAGAAAGAAAAATAATGTTATCATTAAGCAATGTAACTTATAATATGCTCTTATATAAGATCTTATCTCTTGTTTATATTCAAATTATAAGAAGGAAACTTTTTGTTATTTAAACAGTGATTGGCTTTATTGGATATAATAAATGATGTCCCTGGGTCAACAAAAAATATTTGATAATATTATGAGCACAAAATATTTAATATTATTATTAGTAGTAGTAGTTTATTATTATTATTATTATTATTATTAGTAGTAGTAGTATTTATATACAGTTATTGATTACTGTTTGTCTTTAGTTCATGAGATATAATGAATGATGTCCCTGGGTCAACACAACATATTTAATATTATTATGAGCACAAAATATTTCATAGTAGTAGTAGTAGTAGTAGTAGTGGTAGTAGTAGTTTATTATTATTATTATTATTATTATTATTATTATTATACAGTTATTGATTACTGTTTGTCTTTAGTTCATGAGATATAATGAATGATGTCCCTGGGTCAACACAACATATTTGATAATATTATGAGCACAAAATATTTCATATTATTATTATTAGTAGTAGTAGTAGTAGGTAGTACTTTACTATTATTATTATTATTATTAATATACAGTTATTGATTACTGTTTGTCTTATATTTTATGAGATATAATGAATGATGTCCCTGGGTCAACACAACATATTTAATATTATTATGAGCACAAAATATTTAATATTATTATTATTAGTAGTAGTAGTAGTTTATTATTATTAGTAACGTTAGTAGTATTATTTTTTATATACAGTTATTGATTACTGTTTGTCTTTAGTTCATGAGATATAATGAATGATGTCCCTGGGTCAACACAACATATTTAATATTATTATGAGCACAAAATATTTCAGATTATTATTATTAGTAGTAGTAGTAGTAGTAGTAGTGGTAGTAGTTTATTATTAGTAGTAACGTTAATGAATGATGTCCCTGGGTCAACACAACATATTTGATATTACTATGAGCACAGAATATGTAATGAAATGTTGAAATTAAATGGGTCAACACAACATATCTATCTATCTATCTATCTATCTATCTATATATAGTGATTAATTGCTGTTTTGCTAATGTTCTATGAGCTACAAGTATTCTAAGGCAAGATGTCCCTGAGTCAACACATGAAACTGTTGCTGAACGGAAAATCCCGGACTGTTTTGGACCCAGTTCATCCACGAAAGCATTTTGTTTCTCTCTGCTAAATGAATAAATGACAAAGTGATATTAATCGACGGTCGCGCCGACGCGTTCGCGGGGAAACGTCTCCCCGGCTCGGATCGGGAGCTTTCCTTTCCCGTATAAAGGCCATTATGAACCGCTTAGCGAACGTTAGCGTAAGCATTTAAGCAATCATTTAATGTTGAAAGTGAAATTAACACATTATGCTGAGCAGGGATGCATCTTAGCACGCAACATTATTAAGAAAGGATCTTACCTCGGACGAAAAACTGGAGATGGTAGTTGATGTGTCTTGCATGCTGAAATTCAAAAACGGCCGCATAAACGGGATGACGTCACGCGATTCCTCTGATTGGTTGAACAATTTTATCATAAGCTCCTCCCTTCTTGACCCAGGAACGCACACAACTCTGCAAAATCAGGACGTGCGTGAGCTCACGTAGCTACTCGCACCCAGATACCAATCATCGAGCCGCGAGCGCTCGGGAGAAGGCGCTTTAGACACCTCCAGCCCGATGCTCGCGGCTGCCCGACGGAGCATGGCCGCCAGTTCTGCGTCTGCCTCCGACTGAGCAGCCACCGCAGCGGGGGGCTGCCCAGTAGAAGCTTCAGCATCAGCAGGCGTAAGCCCCTCCTCTGATGCAGTGACGGACATTCTATCATCCTCTGGAGCGCCAAAGGTAACACTAGGTCCAGCTGGTGGACGAGTGCTGAGCTTTGGCAACTCCACGGGACCACGCTTTGAGGGACCAGACTTCCGCGGGGGCTGACCCGACGGAATGTTCGGTACTGTCACCCTCAGATCACCTTCACCTCTAACCAATGCAGCCGAGGAGCCGGGACGGCCCGCCGAACTGGAAGGGGTAGAGGATGAAGGGCGCCATCTCGCGAACGAGAGGCGCGATCTTAGCGTGGCCATGGACATGCACTCACAATGAGTGCACGATCCATCCACAAACGCCGCCTCAGCGTGTTCTCGGCCCAGGCACGAGAGGCAGCGCTCGTGGCCGTCATTAGATGACAGAAAGCCACCACATTCAGCAGCACACGGTCGGACAGACATCCCGGAAGATGCTATCGACGACCGTGTAAGAAAATTGCTCTTTTAGATCGGCGTGCCCCAGGGAAGGCAACAGCCAGGAATTGCTGGTTTGGCACAGATGCCGGCAGCGCCGGTAACACGATCGAGCAGGAACAGCAGCAGGAACAGGAGCAGGAACAGGCAATCGTTCTCTCCGTCTTCTTTGTGTTTCTCTTCTCAGAACAGCTCACAGGCGAGGCTCCGAAGCAGAAATCTGAATGAGTGGATGCACGCCGCCATCTTATATACCCGTATGTCCCGGGGAGTGGCGCGGCATGCAAATTCCACTCGCCAATTCTCATTGGCTTTTTCTCTTTAGCTCAGAGGTGATAGGGTCTCGTAGCCGATCCCCAATATTACGTCATTGACGTAACGTCGTAGAGAACGACTGAGGGGGAACCTGGTTTATGCATGTAGAGCAATACTTCATAGTATACTTGATGGTGATGAATGTACATCCATGACCAGTCAGTATAACCAGCTAATCAACATTTTAAAATCAATAAATCAAAAGTCAATTCATTGCTTTCATATCACATTTTAACCTTGATTGAGAGTGAGAGACTAAAAAAAAAAAAATGTCTTGTTTGCTTTAAACTTCGGGCTATTCGAGCGCTATTAATAGGGGAGACTGGGGACAATTGTAAGAGGGGGCAATTGTAACACACTCAATTCCTCCAATCAGAAACAAGCTAGAGTGATGACGCTTAATCTGCATATACGCAGTAGGATTATCTCTCTGCCTGTGGAAAAGGAGCGCGATCTTTGTACCTCAGCAGAAGTTTTCACCAAAAGACTGATTTTCAGGAATGAAAGTAAATTTTTGATTGTAAATTATTTTTCTTCTGCGGTCTAAAGTTTAGATGCCTGCAAAATTAAAATAACATATATTTTATCTTTGTGTTTGTGTTACAATTGCCCCCGAGTCACATGGTCCAATGTAAGCAAAGTAAAGTGATTACTTTGAGGTAGGTTTTTATTTGACATACATTGGATTAATTTGACTTATATTTCAGTGTTACAATCGCCCCCACCAAGGGGGCGTAACACTCTGACTTCTTGCATTTAGTTTAATATTATAGTCTTGTCCTTATTAGTGAAAATATATAAATTGTTTTATTTATTAGTGCACCTATATCTGTTTCTTGTATCAGAAGATGACTAGTTTATTTCAAGTAGTCTGTGAGTTATGTTATGTAAATGTTACAATTGCCCCCGGTCTCCCCTACTGGTCCCCAGTCAGATAGTCTACTGCTGCTGGAAAGAGACCATTATGTTTTGTGCATGGCTGCATGCGCATAAACGCAAGCCGCGGTCACGCGGTTATCCGAATGGCAATTTAGAAAACACAGTTGCGTTTATGAATGTTACGTTTACCTGATTGCTGTTCTCGCATTTCACTCTCATAGTGTTTTTTTTTGTTTGTTTTTCATGTCCGGATGGATAATTCCGCTTCATATTGTCACCAAACTTATGTACGTGGTAAGGTGTAAACATTGACCGGTGCGCTGACAGGGAGGAGGAGGAGGCGGGGCCTTGCATAATTTGCGGGGCCCTATGCACCTTGCATAGTGAGCGTATAGGTCAGATCGGTACTGAATATAAATTCCAAAATATTCAATCCAATCAACGCAAAGCCTGTGCCTTTTCGTGACTTGCTCATGCTTCTTCTAAACAACACATTTTAGGAAGCTTGCCTACAAATTGTATTTATTTAGATGTATTGGTATAAGCACTAAAATTTGTTTGATAACACAAAGACCAAAGCTGTCACTGAATAATAGATTATATTTTAGTTTGTTATTCACCAAACAAACTCGCTAATATGTGAACTACCCCTTAAAAGTATAGGGACCTACTCACATCTCCACACTCCCAATCGAACCATATGGCTCTCATATGACAGTGATATCATAAGCGAATCAGTCTGTGCAGAGAGCATGAGTTAAACAAACCTAATAAGCCACAAACTGAACATTGCAATGGATTTCGTTGTGCCGAGAGAGATCGCTTTGTTTCTGTTTAGCTCAAAGCAGTCGCATCATAATGACGAAAGTGTGTAGATGGTACAGTACAATGTAAGCGCAGGCCAACAGGGGACAATTGCATTGGGCACAACTGAGAGCAACCGGGCTAAATGTGAGTATAAGATATTTTAGCATCCCTACTACTTCAAACCAACAATTCTATACTCACCACTAATATTTGCCAAGCCACTGAAAATCAAACAAGAACGAGTTCACAGTGTCACTGCAGTGCTGAGATCGAGCATGACTTTCCTTTGAACTCAGAAGTTCACCTCGGTATTCAAGAACAAAATCACCTCTGAAAAAAGCTTCAGTGGTGAAAACGGCACGTCCTAAAGAAAAAAATATATATTAAGTTCAGTGGTTCTTTTAAAGTGAACTAATATTTTGAAGGAAAATTACTCAAAAGCTATTGAATAAAAAATAATTAAAATATTTATTTAGTAGCCATGCTAAAATGAAAAAAGCTGTCATTCCAAACACTTTATCATAGCTATATCTCATTAAATTTCACTGCATTAGATTATACTGTGCAACCTGTGGACCTCATGTTAAATGCTTATTAAACTTAATGTAAAATATATCTTACCTTTATATGTATTGATAAATTTCTCTTGCAGCCCAGGCTTGTCTGTTTTGCTAACAATATGATACTTAGCATCCTGAAGTGGTGTTGTGCGTGTCTTATTTTTCAGCATGGTGACTGCTGGTGCCAATATTTATGCAATGACTGAAAAGAAATAATATAATTGCATTAACAGTATAATCAAGCATATGTCCCACTAAAACATCAACACAGTGGACAGAATTTCAAAGTGTAATTAAATTCTAACTCAAAATGTAGAGGATTTCTATATTTTGTCTACATAATACCCTCTGAACACTATGCAAATTACATACATAGAAATAGGTGGATTTGGTTTATGTGTTAAAAGTACAACACAAATCTGCCATTTCCACCACTAACTGCATGATAATTTTACTTACTGTATTTCAAGGTTTTTATAAGATTATATAGCCTGTAACTATTAGATTAACCTTATGCTTACAGGTGAAACGGTAATGATTATTACCTTACTAATTGTTTGATTCATTTTAAGATTGTAAAGTATTGATAACTTAAATGAAATCTAACAAATTATATTTACTTTTACAAATTATATTGACCAATGATTATACCTAACAAACTAATATTTACCACAAATAAATAAGATGAAAAGTGACATACAATCGAAAAGTTGACAAAACCTTAACATTATATATGTAATAACAAAAATTAAATACTACGCACTTTAATATTTTGTCCTAAATTGTAGGACGGAACTCACCTTTCCTCCTCTAATTGCTGCGTAGTCTCTTCGCGGAATATAGTGGATAAGTGATGTGACGCCATTATCACGTGCCTGCATTTCCCGGGAAATCTGGCGGTCGTTGCTGACATGGGTATGTGAATGACGTTATTACGTTTGTTACGTTCGCGCTAAAGTTGTGCTAGGCCACGAGCTAAAAACTGCTCCAAAAAACAGCAGAAAAGCACATACACTTCATGAACCTTTTTTCTATCAATTAATATTACATCTTAATGCGGTAAAGGGATGTATAAAATATAAAGGGTCGGCTTCCTGCTCTGATCAGAGCAGCACCGACTGAAGTCTTTTTTTTTTTTGAGAGAGAGAATTTTTTTTAATTATTATTATTAATGCTTAAACAACATGTGAATAACAAAAGTGCCAAGGGTACAGACAAGCATATATACACTATACAAAAATATACATAACATCAAATAAATTAAATACAATAAAATAAAATACATACATAAAAATAAATAAATAAATAAATAAAATAAAATAAAAGGCAACACTTTGCCATTTCTAAACCTAGTAACCTCCCACCAAAGCCTCTTTCTATAGTGACAATGCCAAAAAATATGAGGTACTGTTTCTGGATGTAATGTACAGAATGAGCAATTTACATCTATATCTTTAATAAATCTGGTTAAAAAATGCTTTGCAGGGTAAAATTTGTGTAGTATCCTAAATGAAATTTGCGCCGACTGAAGTCGAACGCACCATGTGTTGTTGCGGTTGCATAACAGCCAGTGGGTCAGAGAGATCTCTTTCTACAAGGCAGATGTTTTCTTTTTAAATAAGCAATTCCAACACGACTAACATATGCTGTACTCACTACATGTATATAAATCCGAATGGAAATAAATTGATGGAATCATAATAAACTTTTATGGTAAAACCTCGATCATTATATTAAAAAGTAGGTCATTTTAAATTCTAACCAATTAATTTCAATCTTTTTAATAATATACTGAAAATAAACTGGCTTAATTAAAACTTTTTATTAATTAATGTATGTACTTTATTGAGTCTATTGACTTTTATCTGCAAGCATAAATTTTCTCTCCATAGATTTAACATATAGAACAATAAGAATAGAAATGGGAAATTACATGGCTATACATATTTTTTTTGTTTTGAGAATGACACAAATATTAGTTTTCACAAAGTTTGCTGCTAAACTGCTTTTAGATCTTTGTTTCAGTTGTTTCTGTGATGTACTGAAATATAATTACAAGCACTTCATATGTTTCAAAGGCTTTTATCGACAATTACATGACATTTATGCAAAGAGTCAGTATTTGCAGTGTTGGCCCTTCTTTTTCAGGACCTCTGCAATTCAACTGGGCATGCTCTCAATCAACTTCTGGGCCAAATCCTGACTGATAGCAACCCATTCTTTCATAATCACTTCTTGGAGTTTGTCAGAATTAGTGGGTTTTTGTTTGTCCACCCGCCTCTTGAGGATTGACCACAAGTTCTCAATGGTATTAAGATCTGGGGAGTTTCCAGGCCATGGACCCAAAATTTCAACGTTTTGGTCCCCGAGCCACTTAGTTATCACTTTTGCCTTATGGCACGGAGCTCCATCGTGCTGGAAAATGCATTGTTCTTCACCAAACTGTTGTTGGATTGTTGGAAGAAGTTGCTGTTGGAGGGTGTTTTGGTACCATTCTTTATTCATGGCTGTGTTTTTGGGCAAAATTGTGAGTGAGCCCACTCCCTTGGATGAGAAGCAACCCCACACATGAATGGTCTCAGGATGCTTTACTGTTGGCATGACACAGGACTGATGGTAGCGCTCACCTTTTCTTCTCCGGACAAGCCTTTTTCCAGATGCCCCAAACAATCGGAAAGAGGCTTCATCTGAGAATATGACTTTGCCCCAGTCCTCAGCAGTCCATTCGCCATACTTTTTGCAGAAGATCAATCTGTCCCTGATGTTTTTTTTGGAGAGAAGTGGCTTCTTTGCTGCCCTTCTTGACACCAGGCCATATTCCAAAAGTCTTCGCCTCACTGTGCGTGCAGATGCGCTCACACCTGCCCGCTGCCATTCCTGAGCAAGCTCTGCACTGGTGCACTCCGATCCCGCAGATGAATCCCTTTTTAGGAGACGATCCTGGCGCTTGCTGGACATTCTCGGACGCCCTGAAGCCTTCTTAACAAGAATTGAACCTCTTTCCTTGAAGTTCTTGATGATCCTATAAATTGTTGATTTAGGTGCAATCTTAGTAGCCACAATATCCTTGCCTGTGAAGCCATTTTTATGCAACGCAATGATGGCTGCACGCGTTTCTTTGCAGGTCACCATGGTTAACAATGGAAGAACAATGATTTCAAGCATCACTCTCCTTTTAACATGTCAAGTCTGCCATTCTAACCCAATCAGCCTGACATAATGATCTCCAGCCTTGTACTCGTCAACATTCTCACCTGAGTTAACAAGATGATTACTGAAATGATCTCAGCAGGTCCTTTAATGACAGCAATGAAATGCAGTGGAAAGTTTTTTTCGGGATTAAGTTAATTTTCATGGCAAAGAAGGACTGTGCAATTCATCTTAATGAATTCATAACATTCTGGAGTATATGCAAATTGCTATTATAAAAACTTAAGCAGCAACTTTTCCAATTTCCAATATTTATGTAATTCTCAAAACTTTTGGCCACGACTGTATGTTATACACTGTAAAAAAGCCAACTTCTGTAAAGTTATCTAAATAAAGTTTAAAAAGTAAACTGAACAAAAATATTTTTGTTTGAAATGTTCAGAAATAATACTTAGTTCATTCAACAAATTTGTTGCTTAAATGTTGAAAACTGTACAATACTAAAAATGTTAGTTTAGCTTTAAAGCGTGCGTTTCTTGTTGGTTAAGGGTTAGGTTAGGGTTAGCGCATTATGAACGTGGAGCGCATGGCAAGTTGAGACTGAAGACTGGGTTCCTGAAACAGCAGCATCGCGCCGGTGTTATGGATCAACTGGGGATCGTGTTAACTGGGGATGTGCGCGTGCACGTGATCTATTTTGCTTACCTTTCCGGCAGATTCGTCAGCTGCGTCTACAAAGCTGTTACGAAAACAAGTTCGCACTTCCTCAATGTTGTTAATGAACGCGGATCTAGTTATTAAACTGTGTTGTTTCCTCTGATATGTGTTCTGATTCTGTACTCATAGTTGAAGTGTCATTTGCACTTCATTTTAGCCTACATGCGGACATGGTACACAAACCACGCCCACGTTATCTTGAGACATTCACTTCAATGGAAAATGACAAATGCTGAAATAAACGTATTATATTTGAAAAATCAGTGTGTGTATATATAATATTTGTGTGTGTGTGTGTGTGTGTGTGTGTGTGTATGTGTTATTTAGAGCCTATTTTTGCTTAGTGGCAGATACATTATAAAACAGTATGGGCTACAGTAATAACGTGAGTGTACATAAAAAAAAAAACTTCTATAAAAATGTCAATATTTCAAATACTTAATATTTGAAATGGGTATTTTAATGCCTTATACTCCTGAACCCTAACAGTTTCTTATTAAATTGTGCATTAAACAGTACTACTGTAGTAACATAACTATAATAATACATTCATGTTTTAAAATTAAATTAACACATAACACATATTGTTTGTTTTAATTTCCCAGACTTTCCCTTGTCAATGTTTAAAAAACAATCATATTAAATAAAATATATACAACCATTTGTGTTATTTACAATTTTATTATGGTATTTTATATATATATATATATATATATATATAAATAAAGAGAGTGAGAGAGAGCGAGAGAGAGAGAGAGCATGTTTTTAACATGGGTTGAAAAAACAAACACCAAAATAAAGTAAAAAAATCTATATAAATACATTAATTAAGAGCAGATGGATCATCCACACATGGACCACCATAACGACATAATTAGTTTAACAGCCTCTCTCCTTGATTTGTCATGCAATTTCTATGCAATCAACCTATAAACCAATGTGACTCCTAATTGGATGAACATAATTTGAAGAATATTTCAATACTGATGACTTGTTTAGGTCTAAAATACACACACATGATGGATTCTGTTAAAGTAAGGGAACTGATGAATGTTTTACAGCATAGTAGGTATCCTGAAGGCTGCTCAAGTCAGGAAAGGTATCGTATAAAGAGAAGGGCTGAGAATTTTACACTTAAGGGTAAATTTATCTTCATTCTTTAAATTTCAGTAAAGATTTATATTGTATGACCTTCATTTACTAATACAATGGTTAATTCAGATGGTGAGTTACATTATATATGTAGAAGACAAAAAAACAAGACTGAGCATCTAGCCAAAGTTGTTTTATCACCTGAAGAGGCACACAGAATTTTTGTTGAGTTTCATGCCAGTCCCATTGGAGGACATTGTGGCATGGAAAAAACTCACCATGCAATCATTACACGATTTTACTGGCCTGGGATGGAGCAGGACATTCGCAAATGGGTAAGTTATTTCACATTTCCCATATTGCTGTACATTATTTTTTGTATAAGTTATATTTTCTGTATTTACCTTTTATCATTTCTTATTTCTTGGGCTTAAACAACTTCACTTGAGACCTATTCCCTTGACACCTGCTTTATCTAATTTTTCAGGTAGCTCAATGCCCTCAGTGCCAGGCCAGGAGAGCCTCTATAAAGGAAAAGGCGGCATACACTCCTATAATTGTATGTATGATTTATTAAAGAAATACAGCAGCATAAATTTCAAACTAATTACTTTTCCTCACACTTTTTTCCCATGCTCAGGTCACTGAGCCTCTAGAATTGGTTGGCATGGACTTAATTGGGAAGCTTACACCGACAGAAAGTGGCCACCAATACATTTGCGTGATGGTGGATTATTTTACAAAGTGGCCAGAAGCTTACCCACTTAAGTCCAAAAGAGCAGCAGAAGTCACAGAGTGTATTGTTGACTTTTTTTTACAAGTTTGGAGCACCAAAAAGACTGCTGACTGACCAAGGAACAGAGTTTGTGAACAAGGTTGGTACAACAAATGTATTTTCAAGTCATAGCAACAAATTTGTGACTCTTTCTTGTACCAAAGGTGAACTACTCTGTATGCAATAAATTGGGGATCTCCAGGAGTCTCTGTTCCGCATATCATCCGCAGACCAATGGCCTTGTAGAGAGACTTAATGGAACAATACAGAGGTAGGTTATGTATCACAATCCACAACTCCGTAATAATTAAACCGTGCAATAACCTAATTTCACATTTTGTGTTCAGAAGCCTGACTAAGATGGTTGGTGAAAAGCCATCATCATGGGACCAGCATCTTAAAGCCACATTGTTTGCTCTCCGCACCAAAAAACAAATAACAAAATTTTCACCCTTCTACCTGATGTTTGGTAGAGAGGCAAGGTATCCATGTGAGGTGCCCAGTGATTATGAGGTAAGTGGTGTACAATGTTTTTTTGAATGATTGGTGATTTTACAAGTGTATATATTTGACTTTAAATTATAATTCTATAATATGTCTTCTTAGGTCAGTGATGAAAAAGTGGAAGCGATGGTGGAAAAGGAGCAGTTTTGCCATGCTTTCAGTGAACACAAAAAGTGCATGGAAGCCGTCCAGAGAAATGCAGAAAAAAGCCAGGAGAGGGTTCTAAAAAGAAAAATGGAAAGGGGCCACGATGACATCTTTGTGGTTGGTGACAAAGTCCTTGTGCGCAACAAGCGGCAAGAGTGTCGAAAAGGTGGGAAAATGGACCCAGACATGTTGGGTCCTTTCTCAATAGTTAAAGTTGATGGCAAAAGCATTGAGGTTACATCAGAGGCAAAAGGCAAAATCATTCAATTCAACACCGACCACCTGAAAAAGTATGTTGAGCCAGAACCCCATATCCCAAAAAAGTGGGTGTCCTCCGTTTCAGTCAGCCCCACAACACCCAGCTGCACACAGACCCCATCACCAGAAAGCAGCAGTCCAACATTCCCCACATGCTCCAAGTATGTGCCTATTCAGTGCTCTGACAAGCTATTCCAAACATCTTAAAACAACCCCAGCATTAAGTCCTGAGCAAGGTAAGTGCACATTTGGGGTATAAATGTTTTTAACTTGTGTATCTATTTTACAAAAGTAACTGGTGTATTTTTTTTTTTTAGTTATTTGTAATGTATGGAAAGGGAAAAAACAGCGTGTCTTGTGGAGCAAAATTGGTCCATATAAGCTGTTCACCAAAAACATGATGGGTTTGGCACCACAAAAGAAGTTGGAGAGTGAGGTATGATTGCATTTTTTTTTTTTTTTTTTTTTAATGATACCCCCTATAATCCAGTGTTTTACACTTGACTTTTTGTATATAGATTGTCAATGCCTACTTGCACAATCTTGCAAGCCGACTTCAGTCCTCAGGAGTCGCAGCCTTTTTAATAGACTCCTATCAAATGAGTGCCATCTGGAGAGGTAGCAAAAAAGGCTTGAAAAAGGTATTTTCAGTTGGTTTTTAAAATCAAAAGTATTGCTGTGTATGTTTGACTGATCACCACTTTCGCTTTTTCAGCTGGATCCATCAGGTTATGACGTGCTCTTTGGAGCAGTTTGTGACAGCAATCACTGGACATTTATAGTAAGTGTCTAAATGCTAATGAACGGACAAATTTGCCGACATTAGTAGTTGTCGTGTCCAAACTTAAGCAGTTCAACAAGATATTATCTGCTTTTCCCCTTAAGGCCATGTACCCAAAAGAGGGAAAAATCCATCTACATTGACCCTTTTGGTGCGAAAGAACCTGCAGTCGAGCACTGCAAAGATGTGACGAGGCTAGTATGTGTAGTCTATCAAATCTGTGTGAATTTGCACATTACCATAAAGTAACCTGTTGTACTCCGTTTGACAGGTCTTTTATGAGACAAAAAGTTCCTCACATTTCAAGGTGGGGATGCCAAACAGTATCTCATCCCACCCAGCAAGATTCCACATCCTGTGGTGCATTTGTATGCAAAGTAAGTGTAGTCTGTTATTCAATGAATTTCAAATGTCTTAATTGAGAGCTTGACTTGATTGCTTTTTCCACCAGTTAGCACAAGCCCTTCTTCTGAAGGAAAGCATGGATTTTCCCAACGATGAAGCGGGGGTTGTGGAGATGCGGAAAAGTATTGCTGTAACACTTTTAAGAGAAACTGGTAAACTTTTTCTTTTGTTATGAACCAGCTTAACTTAAGCATTCTGTATGTCACACTTATAAATTTTGCTCCTTGTTAAAAGATGACCTTTCACACCTCTGCCGCTCTTGTGGAGAGGAAAATACAAAAGAAGGTGAACTTGACCAATGGGTAAGAATAGTTGGTTTAAAGGAGTAGCTGTTCTCCTAAATCATACCACTTTGTAACATTTTATTTTTTTGTGCTTGCTTCCTTAGATTGAATGCACAGACTGTGGAAAGTGGTACCACTGGGACTGTGTGGGCAGACCCTGCACATCCGGACGATACTGTTGCCCTGCATGTATATAGAGTGTGTGTGGTTTTTTTTTTTTTTTTTTTTTTTTTTTCCTGTAAATAATAAATGTTCAATTTACATTCAAGTTGCCTGATTTCTTTAGTCCTAAATGTGAGCTTGTCTTTAATCGACTGTATCGTTTTATCAGATATTTGCATTGACATTTTTAATTCAGCTTTAGAAGCAATACACATTATTAGATGCATTTGTAGATCAATTGCTTCAAAACAGTAGCAAAGCTATTTGTAAGCCATTCCCTTACGATTTTTGGCTGAGTTGCAATACAAAACAGAAAGGCTGTACTGCTGACCTGCTTTGATCAACCATGATCAACACGGGGTATCAAATCTATTTGGATTTTCATGAATTATTCATGAATTATGTAAAATATAGCCACACACGTTATTCACTAAAATGTTGTATCTTAATATTGCTTATGTGCAATTTATAGTGATGCTTAAACAGCTACATGCATATACTTAGTAGTTTTGTAACTTTAAAGTGTAATACTGATTTTTTTTTTCGTTGAAGTGAATGTCTCAAGATAACGTGGGCGTGGTTTGTGTACCATGTCCGCATGTAGGCTAAAATGAAGTGCAAATGACACTTCAACTATGAGTACAGAATCAGAACACATATCAGAGGAAACAACACAGTTTAATAACTAGATCCGCGTTCATTAACAACATTGAGGAAGTGCGAACTTGTTTTCGTAACAGCTTTGTAGACGCAGCTGACGAATCTGCCGGAAAGGTAAGCAAAATAGATCACGTGCACGCGCACATCCCCAGTTAACACGATACCCAGTTGATCCATAACACCCGCCCGGTCATGGTGAAGCAGTTTGTCCGTGCCTGACCGGGCACTATATACATTTGGACAAGAACACTAACGTTACTGAAATAAAAACAAACAAACTAACGTAAACTGATCTGACCTAAGCATTCCGTTCTGTCCCGTCTATTCAGCATCTAACGATAGCTCTTCCTCAAATTGCTGGAAACACATTAACGTTAACAGTAATTTTAAATACTACCAACTGTTAGATAATTAAGGTAACGTTAGTTGTAAATGAGCCAAAGTTTTCTCACCAGCGATACTGTAACTTACACCGAGTGCCGAGTAACTTTTAAGCGTAAGAATTAACAAAATAGGCCTATGTTGTTTACATCAAGTGAAAACTTACCTGAAAACCACAGATGTCGCCGGGATGAGTGTCTTCTCTCTGGTGTGTTGTTAAGAGATTAATAACTGGGCAAACGTGCAAACAAATAAGCGCTGCATCGGCCTGAGGTAGTGATCCGACTCAGGGCCGACGTTTGATGAGCTGAGAAAATAGAGCACCGACTGAATATACCCGCCAATGCTTGGCCGTCGCTTATTAGATGTTAAAGTCCATGAGGCCGACGTTCCGTTCACGGGCCGACGTCGGCCAGACGTACTTGTGCTGTCTGGGATATAACACCTATTAGCTGGCTGCAACTCAGAACCACGCTAATACATATGCAAATACAGCCCACACGATATATATTCAAATTTCTAATTCATCCGCATATAAAACATACAAAGAAACACCGCATATTATCTCAGTATGACGTACGAGATGAATGAAACTAATTTATGCACTTCGTGAACTTAATTCGTTCAGAAAACGAAGAGCTGAGAAAACCGCTTACCTCTCCCCAGTGTATGTAATGCGAACTGGCGAGAGGCGCGTGTTCACGTCAAAATGACGTTAGGGTAGCGCCAGAAACAGATTTCAAAATAAGAGTCTAAACAGTGGATAACTGAATAAACATAGATCGCCTAAAGAAAAACAGAAATAAATCTGTAATACAATAATAAAGATTTTAGTGAAAAAGCAACCACATATCATGACCCGTTATATGTGCATTGTTTTCTGTTGGCAGTCCTTAAAAGATATAGTTGCGCAGTCATAATCCATATATTCGATATAAGAAGCTCGAAGATAATGTTAGGCCACGACTATTATATGTTATGTACGTTAATGTTTAGTAAGTTATGTAAATAAGAATAATACATATAAATTACAAAAAAATGCCTTGAATTCGCATTGTGATTGAGTGTTTTAATAATGATCTTTTTCACTGAAATGGCCTTATTGGTAAAGAAAATGATGACATTAAAGAGAATGAGGCATACGTATGATATAAATAAATTAATGTGTTTGAAAAGCTAATATGCTAATAAACAACACGGGTCATGTGCACGATTATATGCATTCAAAAGGGCTTTTATATGACAGAAATTAATTTAATCTGCGTATAACGTGTTCTCCATTTTGCAAATGTTTAATTTGACGTCTTTAAATTAAATGGCCACATTGTTTTGTATGATAATAATATAAATTTCCAGAGAGAAGCTTAATACGTTTTGATGGGTTATATGTAATATTGTAAACGTTTGAATTAATGTTTGTTTACTACTTTACTTGATGTCAATTAACTGTAACCTAGGTTAGCTCAGCTAGCTTTAAGAGTATAGTAATTTAGAGTTGACAATACATTATTAATATCATATTGACTGTTACAGTGCTGATGAGACCAATTTACAGTAACATATCAAGATAATTAAATGTTTAAGGTCTGAATAGCAAAATAAAACAAAATGGACTAAAAACATCTCTTATCTCATCTCTCAGCATAATTAGCACATCTTTATTTATTTTTAAATGAAATATATGATATTTGCACATCAATAACTGTCTGGTTTGTCTCAGCTACAAAATCAGACATCAGAAGATTACAGAGAACAGTTCGGACTGCAGAGAGGATTATTGGTGCTCCCCTGCCCACCCTTCAAGAACTTTATACATCCAGGGTGAGGAAAAGAGCTCAGAAAATCACCCTGGATCCCTCACATCCAAGCCATTCCCTCTTTGAACTTTTGCCATCTGGCCGGCGCTACAGAGCCCCAATTGCCAGGACAACCAGGCATAAGAACAGTTTTTTCCCACAGGCAATCCACCTTATGAACAGCTAAATGTTCACACCATCGTACAATAAAAACATGTGCAATAACCTTATATTTATTTGTTACCACCTCCATCCTAATGCACCCCCTGCATCTCTATTTTTTTTTTTTTTTTATCATCAACAGCACAACTGTACATACCACTTATTTCTTAATTTAGTTTTCTATATATTTTTGTCTATTTATATTTAAATATGTATATTTTTTATTCTCACCTTATTGTATTTTTCTTATTGTCCGTGTTGTTGTTGTATACTGGAAGCTACTGTCACAAAAACAAATTCCTTGTATGCGCAAGCATACTTGGCAATAAAGCTCTTTCTGATTCTGATTCTGAATTAGAGGTACAGAGGTAATGCAAAATTTATGGAAACCATCATGAAATTAATTGTGCTGACTTTTTTGACCTTACTATACAGTACAGCCATTCGTAAAGGTTTGTTGCTGTTTACGTAAAATGAATGTGTACAGAGTGCATTGTTTTTCTAGTGTGTATTTTAAGTAAATTGCACTAAAAACCTGAAGCAAACTGTACCCGCACAACCTCTTGATGTAGTCTGAGTGTGTTTAAAGTTTAACTGAATTGATATCATGCACCCTGGAAAGAATCGGTTCTGTGTATACTGTATGAATGGTGCAGCAAATAACAGATCTATGTATTTGTGAATGTTCTGTGTATCTTTCTGTTTTTTTAAAGTACTATCTTAATTTCTGCAGCTGGATGAAATGGAGAATGATTCCGACTTTTCAGGCTTAAGCCTGTACATGATGCCACATAAAATCAAGAACTGACCAGCCATACCTTAAGCAGCGGTTTTTTAACAAGTTCAAAGGTACGGTACTTCATGCACTGACTTAAGCATTGAACTGTTTTGTTTTCTCAGAATCATGTGCACATTCAATCACAATTCAATCACATCTCTCTAGGCTGGTCCCTGGACCATGCAATCACTGGTGTAATTACAAATTTGTGTAGACTATCAATTACTATATTCAAATCTGCTTTCTCGCCTTTGACTGATATTCAGCCAAATAGTGAACTTATAAGATGGACTTTCACAATGCTTGTCATAAATCACAACTGTTCTATGACATAATGTTTATATGTCTATGTGTAAATCTGACAAAGTCCTGACAGTCTTTGACTGTGTTAAGAGAAAAAACAAATGTGGCAGCATCTTTATTTCACTTTATTTTTTATGTCAACTGAAATGGTAAAAAATGGTAAAATGCAGGCAAAAAAGACATTGAGGTGGCTCTTAATCTGTTACTGCTAACACAGGAAAATATAAGGAATTCTCCAAAGTATTTATTTTTGATTTCCAATGGAGAGGACAAATTTTAATGCAGTACTTCATATTTTAACAGTGATGCCATTAAGAAAGGACTCAGTGCTGGTTGATATGCAGTGTTGGGAGTAATAAGTTACAAAAGTAATGTATTACAGTAATGTATTACTTTTTGCTGTAACGATGTAGTGTTGTAAGGCATTAGTAATCAATATTCAGTAATATTTTACTCATTACATGTTCAGTAACGCTTGCGTTACAACAAACTTTTCGCCTGCGAGACATTAACAAATCAAAAATCCCACAAGTTCTATTTCCTGTTCGTGAATAGATGCGTGTGGTGTCATTCATCTCCTTTTGGCTTGTGGAGCGTTGTATTTTGTAACGCGGCATGATTTCACGCTCTGAGCTCGAGGTCCGCGGCTATTGGACCCGACTGGTTCGCTGTAAGCCCTATAGCGCGCACTGGCCAGTGGAACAGCGGCAAATGGATAGAAATGGCAGGCGACAGTATATTCGTGAGATGGACGTATGCACAGGTCTCTGTTTGATCTATTTTCTTTCTAAGCAGTTATGTTTAGCCTTTATGTTAATTTCTATGGACTAAAATGACTGAGGCTGAGGGGTTGGTTTTCTGTTTGCACTTTATACCTGGAAAACATAAGCTGTTCATCATGCTCACTTTGTGCATGACAGTTTTGTGTTGTGAGAGATTTGAATTCAAAATGAATGAAATGGCACTGGAGTTTACATAGTCCTGTTGTATCTAATATGAATATGCCCAGTATTCACAGATATTGCCAGATAATCACTTTACCTCTACCATACAACAGACAGTCTGGATCATGTGATTTTGGCTGTCATCCTTTCTTGCATTGTCTTTAACTTTTGCCAATTATAAACTATATTGTTAGTAGCTTGGATAGGCCAAAGTCATTAGTGTACATCATATCGCTTTCTACTGGATGTAAAATGATCTGAGGTACATTTTGTCATTTTAGGATGTTAAGTTTTACTTCTGTAGTTATTTTGGTGAAAGTAACTCAAAAGTAATACAGGAGTAATGTAACGTATTACAATAGAGAGAATATAGTATTCTATATGACAAAATCTTTGATTTATTGCCCCTCATAAAAATACCCCCCACGTCCATAACTGGACACCTGTTTGGACACCTGTTTTTGTACACCCCCTCACCCCTCACCCCCACCCAACCGGACATGTGTTTGTAGCTCTGTTTATTCAGTTCGATGATTCAAAGGAATTTATGAGCGATCTTTTATTGTTTGGGAACGTGCTGTGAAGCGGGACACTGATAACTGTTCAAAAAACTATGTGCTTTTAAACTTTAAAACGTGCAACAGTGATATAGATTGTATAGATAGTTTTTTATTAAAATTGTTCACATGGTAGAAAGTGTTGTGACAACGGTGTGTTCAAAAACAAAGTTTTATGAAGCCTATTGTTAAACAATGAAACGCGGTAATATATTTAAAACAAAAATGTATCAGACACAATCGTTAAGCAGTAACAAAATCTATCAGACACGACAGTGTAAAACGAACGTATAGGACAGTTGTCAAAATCTTGTAGCATTACAAATTTAAAAAGGTTAGAGATTAGTTACAAGATATAAAGTAAAAAAGAAGTCAAACACCTTACGCTGCTCAGCGACAATACATCCTCACTCGCCGCTGTCTAAAACTCAGAATGAAGTTAGTCTATAAGTGCGCGGCGGTCAAACAACAGCATAAGATAGGCCCGCTTGTCAAAATCTACGTTGCAATCTGTCCTTACAATTAAAAAAAAAGAGAAAGCGAGTAAAAGAAAAGAAAATTAAAAGAAGCGAACATCTTACAGAATCCACGACATCTCCTCACTCACCGGTGTCTAAACTAGAATGAACCACGTCATTACCGATCAAACTCCACCCACAAACAGTCCCCTAACACGTAACACATGCCGTAAGCAGAGACCGGTGTAAAGATTTAAATGCGTGGCAAAATAAAAAAATACTCTTTTTCAACATTAGAACAAATAAAAAATGGTGGTAATTCTTAACTGATAAATGTGTTCTTCCTATTTCAACATTAATACAAGTAGTTTGCTACTTTAAAGATTATGAAATCAGAGTGACAGAAACATAAGTTTTCTTCTGTGTTAACGGAAAATGTTTATTCCGTACGTATACACTTGATCACTTTAATTTATTCATCCCTCTCTATTTTCGTCTGTTTCCAGAACTGTTACACCAAAATGCTTATTTATTTTATTTAGTTATTCAGAATTAATACAGTTATTCCTTTATTCCCTCTTTGATTTTGTCAATTTACTGTCTATTATCAATTCAAAATCAGTTTTACCATTAATACAAGTAGTTTTTTCTTTAAAGATTATGAAAGCAGAGTGACAGAAATGTAAGTTCCCCTTTCAGTCGTTTCACTACGACATTACTATGGGAGCACTGCGACCAATCCTCTCTGAGCTACAGAGAAAAGGCCAATGAATATTGGCGAGTGGTTAGCGCCAGCCGCCACTCCCCCGTACATACGGGTATTTAAGATGGCGGCGCGCATACACTCATTCAGACTTCTGCTTCAGAGCCTCGCTGCTGAGCTGGGAGAAAGCCAACGCTGTTGTTTGCTGTGAAGACGGTTTGCTGTTGTGGATTGCTGTACCGCTGTGGGGACCATCGACTTCCTGTGTTCTGCCGCTGGCCGCCGCTCCTGTGTGCTGCAAAGAAGCTGTGCATTTCAGCGAGTCCGGGTGCTACGAGCCCCGGTTCTCCCTGAGCACTCCAGGAGTGCAAATTCACTAAAAGAGCAATTTTCTAGCGGTTGAAAAAGATGTCCTCCGCGGACTCTTTTCGACCGTGCGCTTCCGGATGTGGTAGTTTCCTGACATCCGTCGACGGCCACGATCGCTGCCTCTCGTGTTTGGGCTTAGATCACGCTGAGGCAGCCTTCGTGGATGGTTCATGCCCTCATTGTGAGAGTATGACCATGGCCACGCTGCGGGTCCGCCGTTCTTTCTTAAGGCGGCTGCCCGCGTCCTCTACCTCTTCCAGCGTGAGGGGCCGTAAAGGTCCTTCTGTTGGATTAGTTAGAGCCGTGGGTGACCTGCGGGTGACGATCCAGAATGCTCCGCCGGGCAAAACCCCACGGACTTCTGGACCACCCCGTGGTCCCGTTGAGATGCCTCAGGCAGATGCATGCTCATCCAAACGCGGGCCATGCATCTCCTTTGGCGCTCCCGACGATGATCAGATGTCTATCATGGCATCTGAGGGAGGGTCAGCCCCTGAGGCGGAGGACTCGGCAGAGCGGCGCCCCACAGCGGGTGCTGCCCTGTCTGAGTCTGACGCCGAAGTGGCGGCCCTGCTCCTCTGGGCAGCCAAGAACATCGAGTTGGAGGTGCCGAGAGCGCCTTCACCCGAGCGTTCAAGGCTAGATGATTGGTACGTGGGTGCGGGCTCCGCCGCGCATCCCCCCCCCCCCCGTGCCTTTCTTCCCGGAGGTGCATGAGGAGTTGACCAGGACCTGGCGGGCACCTAACACCTCCCGCTTGCGTTCGGGCTCCTCATACCTCACCACCCTTGATGGGGGGGTAGCCAGGGGGTATGTGGGGGTTCCCCAGGTCGAGCGTGCGGTTGCGGCGCATCTCTGCCCGCAAGGTGCCGCCGCCTGGCGTGGACCCCCGCGTCTCCCGTCCAAGCCTTGTAGGTTCTCGTCGGCTCTCGCTGCGAGGACCTATAATGCTCTGGGCCAGGCTGCCTCTGCGCTGCACGCCATGGCTATCCTGCAGGTCCACCAAGCCAAGGCGTTAAAGCAGCTCCATGAGGGTGGGCTTGACCAAGCGGTAATGCAGGAACTGCGCACGGCGACTGACTTCGCCCTCCGGGCGACGAAGGTCATGGCGCGGTCCATTGGTCAAGCGATGTCCATATCAGTACAAAGTCCTCCCCTTTGGCCTGTCCCTGTCTCCCCGCGTCTTTACCAAAGTCGCAGAGGGTGCCCTGAGTCCCTTGTGGCAGAAAGGCATCCGTATACTCAACTATCTCGACGACTGGCTGATAATAGCTCACTCGAGGGGTCAGTTGTGCGAGCACAGGGACCTGGTGCTTCGGCACCTCAGCCAATTGGGGCTTCGGGTCAACCGAGAGAAGAGCAAGCTCTCCCCAGTGCAGAGTATCTCTTTTCTCGGGATGGAGTTGGACTCGGTCAACATGATAGCACGTCTCTCTCAGGAGCGTGCTCAGTCGATGCTCAACTGTCTGAAGTTGTTCAGGCACAAGACAGCGGTTCCTCTCAAAATTTTTCAGAGGCTCCTGGGGCATATGGCAGCAGCGGCCGCGGTAGTTCCGCTTGGCCTTCTCCATATGAGACCGCTTCAGCATTGGCTCTCCGACCGAGTCCCGAGATGGGCATGGCGCAGCGGCACGCTTCGGATTGGCGTTTCCCCGGAGTGTCGCCGCCTCTTCAGCCCGTGGTCGGACCCAGCCTTCCTTCGGGAAGGTGTGCTCTTAGGCCAGGTGTCCAGGCATGTTGCCTCCACGGATGCCTCCACGACAGGCTGTCAACACGGATGCCTCCACGACAGGCTGGGGCGCTGTGTGCAACGGGCAGGCCGCCGCAGGGGCCTGGACAGGCCCCCGGCTGCTTTGGCACATCAACTGCCTCGAGTTGCTAGCAGTGTTTCTCGCCCTTCGCCGGTTTCTTCCGGTGCTCCGCGACAAGCGCGTGCTAGTCCGCACGGGCAACACTGCGACCGTAGCGTACATCAACCGTCAGGGGGGTCTACGCTCCCGTCGCATGTCGCAACTCGCCCGCCATCTCCTCCTCTGGAGTCAGACGCGGCTCAGATCGCTGCGCGCCGTTCATATCCCGGGAGAGCTCAACCAGACAGCCGATGCGCTCTCTCGTCAGCTCACACTTCCCGGCAAATGGCGACTCCACCCCCAGACCGTCCAGCTGATTTGGACCCACTTCGGAGAGGCTCAGATAGATCTGTTCGCCTCCCAGGAGTCCTCCCACTGCCCTCTCTTCTACTCCCTGTCCGAGGCCCCCCTCGGCAGGGATGCTCTGGCACACAGCTGGCCGCGGGGGCCCCTCAAGTACGCCTTTCCCCCAGTGAGCCTCCTTGCACAGACCCTGTGCAAGATCAGGGAGGACGAGGAGCAGGTTCTGCTGGTTGCCCCATATTGGCCCACCAGGACCTGGTTCCCCGAACTCATGCTCCTTGCGGCAGCCCCTCCCTGGAAGATTCCCCTGAGGAGGGACCTTCTTTCTCAGGGGCTGGGCACAATCTGGCACCCGCGTCCTGACCTCTGGAACCTGCATGTATGGTTTCTGGACGCGACGCGGTAGACCTCGCCGGCCTTCCCCAGGCCGTGATAGATACTATCAGGCTAGAGCTCCCTCTACTAGGCAAGCCTACGCCCTGAGGTGGGGTCTGTTTGCTGACTGGTGTTCCACCCGTGGTGAGGACCCTCAGAGATGTTCGGTCAGAGTAGTGCTCTCCTTTCTGCAGGAGAAGTTGGAGTGCAGGCTGTCCCCTTCAACTTTGAAAGTGTATGTCGCAGCTATCTCTGCGCATCACGATGCAGTAGCGGGTTCATCCCTAGGGAGCCATCCTCTGGTCGTTAGGTTCCTAAGAGGTGCGAGAAGGGTTAATCCCCCTAGGCCGCACCTCTTTCCCTCTTGGGATCTCTCCGTGGTCCTACGTGGACTACGGGGTGCTCCCTTCGAGCCGCTTGTGTCGGTCGAGCTGAAATTTCTGTCTCTTAAGACAGCGCTCCTGACCGCGCTCGCTTCTATCAAGAGGGTTGGGGACCTGCAGGCATTCTCTGTCAGCAATACGTGCCTTGAGTTCGGGCCGGCTGAGTCTCATGTAGTATTGAGACCCCGGCCTGGCTATGTGCCCAAGGTTCCCACCACTCCCTTTCGGGATCAGGTGGTGAACTTGCAAGCTCTGCCCCAGGAGGAGGCAGACCCGGCCTTAGCGTTGCTGTGTCCTGTCCGCGCCTTGCGTGTGTACGTGGACCGCACCCGGAGCTTCAGACGCTCCGAGCAGCTCTTTGTTTGCTTTGGTGGACGGCAGAAGGGGAATGCCGTCTCCAAGCAGAAGTTGGCCCATTGGGTGGTAGATGCCATCACCTTGGCGTATGAGGCCCAAGGTGAGCCGTGCCCCCTAGGAGTTCGAGCCCACTCCACTAGGAGTGTGGCCTCCTCCTATGCGCTGGCGCACGGCGCCTCTCTAGCAGACATTTGTAAAGCTGCAGGCTGGGCGACACCTAATACCTTTGCGCGGTTTTACAACCTCCGCGTTGAGCCTGTGTCCTCCCGTGTGCTAACTTAGCGAAATCAGGTTTCTGGCGGGACGGACCGGCCCGGTGTCGGCTTGCTGCACCATTCCCCCGGGATCCGTGTGCTGTATTCCAGTAGTTCCAAGTGGTTCTCTGGTCCTCCTTGCCCCGCAGTCCGGACTAGGACGGAGTAGTTCGCGGCTGTGCTCCGGTGGGAGCTCCTTCGCCCACTGGTTGTGGCAACATGTCTCAGTACTGTTTATACTCACGATTACGGTCGTTTTTCCCTTACATATCTATAGCTAGAATAGATAGTGTTTTTGTCTTTCTCCACATGACCATACAGTTTGTCATTGTCTCCGCCCCCTGACGACTGCTCCTAGCAACTCCGCGGGTCCCTCCCTTATGGGCTCCCGGGGCGTCGGGCAAGTTACGTCTCGGTGTCCATTTCCACTGGCATGCTTGACTGTCAGCAAAT
This sequence comes from Cirrhinus molitorella, assembly GCA_033026305.1. Lineage (NCBI taxonomy): Eukaryota > Metazoa > Chordata > Actinopteri > Cypriniformes > Cyprinidae > Cirrhinus > Cirrhinus molitorella. The sequence goes on along the minus strand of CM065122.1, from coordinate 40,385,172 downwards.
CGGACCCCACGTAACGCAGCTTGGGTCTGCGGCGTTTTCCATGGGTGTTCCCATAGTAACGTCGTAGTGAAACGACTGAAAGGGGAACGTCTAGGTTACGAAGGTAACCCACGTTCCCTGAAGGAGGGAACGGAGACGTTACTCCCCTTGCCGCAGTCCCAGGCTGCCCCCTGGGGGGCTGAGCCAAGCTCGGCTCTTCAGCAGAAACCTGAATGAGTGTATGTGCGCCGCCATCTTAAATACCCGTATGTACGGGGGAGTGGCGGCTGGCGCTAACCACTCGCCAATATTCATTGGCCTTTTCTCTGTAGCTCAGAGAGGATTGGTCGCAGTGCTCCCATAGTAATGTCTCCGTTCCCTCCTTCAGGGAACGTGGATTACCTTCGTAACCTAGACGTTTTCTTCTGTGTTACAGGAAAAAAGTTTTTTTATTTCAGTTATATACACTTTGAACTAATTTATTTATCCCTCTTTATTTTCTTCTGTTCCAGAACTGTTACAGGAAAATGTTTATTAATTTATTTATTTTTATTTATTTTATTTAGTCATTCAGAATTAATACAGTTATTCCTTTATTCTCTCTTTGATTTTGTCAATTTACTATGTATTATGAATTCAAAATCAGTTTTAACATTAATGCAAGTAATTTTTTCTTTAAAGACCCCTTCTTTTTTTTACAAACGTCAGCTAAGCCACAGGAAAATGTTTATTTTGTTTTATTAATCTTAATTTCTAACATAGTTAACATATCACACAGCCCAATAAATTAGAGAAGTTTGTGAGGATGTATAATTACAGATGCGTTCTTATCAGATCACACAAGACTGTAAAAACTTTTCTGGGAGTTGTGACTTATTTGCTAATGAGTTTTGAGGGTCTGGCATTTTACACATTTTTATGGTGTGTCATATAACAGGATCAGTGATCAAAAGAAGAACCATTCCATACATTTATGGGGGGAAAGTCAGTGTGTTATCAAAGGATGTGCAGTGAACCTTTATTTACAACCCACAGCTGGATCTGGCATCTGTTGTTAGGTTATGTTTAGGAAGAAAATATTTTTTTCTAAGAAAATATTTTATTCTAAGAAAAAAGAGGGTTTTATTTATAATATGGGTTTGGGGTATGTGGTTTTAAACCGATGTTCAGAATGAGATTAGATAGATAAGGAAGACAAGTACCAAACTTAAATAGGGACAAAGATTGTCTATGGCTAAGAAAAGGTCTATGCTGTCGGAATATTTTGTTCATTTAGTTACATTCAATTTTCCAAGCCTCAACTCAGACGCAAATGCAAAAACATATAATACTCAAATGCAAATACAAAACGAAAAAATAACACACGCACACACACACGCACACACACACACACACACACACACACACACACACAAACAATCAATCAAGAGAGTAAATTGATATCTGGTCTTTGATTGTTAGCACTTTTAAAAAATAAGCGGGAGTTCAAAATAGATACCGAAATGAAAGTCACGACGTCTGCAACATCAGCCTGTAATAAAAAAACCCAGCCCGTAGAGACGACCCTACGGTGTGTGGGGTCATTGCGCAAATTAATGATACAATGTTTTATACCGTATGTTTATCCTAAACGATATCCTGCTGTTTATGCCGTGTGGAGGGAAACTGGGTTCAACCCCCAAGCGCAACAGGCTTAAATACCAAAACGTTGTGCATCTTCATTACAAAGTGTATCTTCTCACCACAACATCGTCGCAACAATGGCTGTCAATTACGATGGTAAGTATGTTTTTTAGTAGTGTTATTTAAATATATTTTTATTGTGAATGTTTGTTTTAACACTGTGTTTATTATAGATACTTTTGAGAATTTGGAATTTGACGACGGATTGCAACAGATTCTCGAAGACATCTGTAAGTTTTGTTTTGCGATTATGGTATTTAATGTATAATGATAATAATAACAATAACATCACGTTATCATTTTATTTCCACTCAGTTGATGAAGCACAACTAACTGAGGGCCTAGACGCCGTCAACAATGATGGTGTTAATATTGGTGATAATATTATAAAATGTGTCTTACAAAAATGTCTTACATAAAATGTGTCTTACAAAATTTTGACAGATGATCAAGAGCTGGACGTCAATCATGTGGTAATATTACCTGTAGAGGAGGGTGTGCAAGAGGTGGTAATTACCACTGACGCGCAACACACGTCAGAGAGCGTCATACCCCCAGAACGCGCCACTGAAGCATCTTTGGAAGATATTCACACGGAGACATCCTCGAGAAACGTGCACACCTGTGTAGAAACGAATTGTACAGCAGCTCAGCCAAACACGAGCCAAACACCATACGGTGAGGGTAAGGGTGTGAAACGATTGAAATTGCCAGAGACTTCGGTGGAGGATGATGAAGAACCGTCCACCAGTCGCTTAAGGACTTCGGAAAGTGGTATGTTATTTTTTATTTTTATCATATATATATATATATATATATATATACGCGTACTATCAAGTTTTATTTTATAAACTGCTAAACAAACATTGTTATTAATTTTACAGAACAAACCCACAACGAGGAAGGGTTGGAAGCATGGACCAACAGCCAAATACATGCGTGGGATCAAGCATCTTTCAGCGATTCGGATCAGAGTGAAGGGGATGAAGTTTTTCAGAACGAAATCAACCCCGAAGTGTTCCGTTATCGGGATTTAAACAGGAGACTTGATTATGATATGCTTGAAAGAGTCAACCGGAACTTCGGGAGATTTCTTGATCTAGCAGGACAGTCAGTAACATATCGCGAAATAGTGGAGATAGTCAATTCATCGCAAGCTGATGTTCTAACGATTTTAAGAAACATCATAACTTGTCAACAGAGACATAATGAGGCCCTAGGCCACGCGGCAGTATTCTGGAGAAACAGTCATGAAGAGTTGTATAACAAATTCACAAATTTTCAACACCGGATGGACAGCGTTCCGGCCCGTATGGAGGCCCATCATACAGAAGTAAGTTTGATGGTAAATGCACTCAGTTTAATGACGGAGCGTCTGAACGTTGTTCAGAGATTAATGACAGAGTTATACAATTTCATAATGAGGAATAGATCGTAACGCTATAATGGCCATTTTATGTTTGTGTTTTATGTTTGCATCTTTACTTTTTGTTTGAGATATTGGTTGTATCTTATGTAAGGGGTTTTGCATTTGCTATTGTGTTATATTGTATTATATTGTGACGATGTTTCTCATTATTGTTTGCATTTTATGTTTGTGTTTTTGAGAAATTGATTTTCATTATTGGGTGTATTTTATGTAAGGATTGTTTTTGTTATTGATTGTATTTTGATTGTTACTAGTATATGTTACCGTCATCTCTGGAGTATATATATTTTTTTCACGGAGCGTGCGCTTGTCTTTAAGATAGGGAAACGTGTATTTTTTCATTTTTAAAATCACGCGGATTTACATGACAATGTGTCAGAACATGGTCAGAGGTCATTAAGGCCCAGACAAGATTTTCAAAACAACGGTGATCACTTACGTGATCTGATTAATAATCAGTTACAGATGTTACACCCTGATTCGCATAACATGATCGAAAGATTACATGAACTTGTAGATGAGCAACATGAGTGGTTGGGTATGGTTGTACATAATAATAACGAACAAATTGGCGCTGGACCATCTAATGATAACGCCTCAGAATATGATCCAACATCACCCAACATGGGTCTGAATCAGAATTATATAGATAGACTAATAAGAGAAGGTGGTAGTGTGGCTGGTTTTACAATCATTCCTAGACCACGGTTTAACGGTCTAGAAATTCACAGAACGATCAATTTTCGTGAAATTGCCACAGATGATTATGCGGCCTACCACATATTTTTGCAGGATATTTTAAATGAGATTGTTGATTTTTCTAGATTGTTGGCGGGTGAAACAGGGTTTCTAAATATATCTCTGCAGGGTGAATCCCTCCCTACAAATATTAACGCAGTTCTAACCCCCGATACTAATCATGATATTAGTAACTTTACTGAACAAATCGAACGGACTCTTCAAAGCAACACAGATGTGGGTTTTGATACCGCGTTACAGTTGTGTGTCCCCGTAGCAAGAAACAAGCAAGGCGGTGTACGTAGGAAATTAAGAGATCTCATGCACAATGAGGTGATAAAAAAAATAAGATGAATTTATTCAATCCTGGAAATATAGCAGACAATATGTGTTTCAGCATCTGCCTAGCACATTTTTTAAACCCTCAATGTCCTGATCAAGAAGTGCTGAGAATAGGTGAAAACATACATTCTGACATGGGGTATGCCGCGCAAGACAAAATTGCATTTCACGATGTTTCTAAATTTGAAGCAAAACTAGGATTAAAAATAGTCATCTTTCACAGATCATGTTCAGGTAAATTGGAAGTGTATAAAAACACAGATGTGCCGTGTCCAAAGACTGCGCACTTATATCTCCATGAGGAGCACTACTACCTGATAAAAAACTTGAAGGGTTTCTTAGGTTACGGGTATGTTTGTGAGTCCTGTTATCACGGGTTTAATGATCGTACTTCACATTATTGTAAATTCAGATGCAACGTGGGCAATAATACGGAGTGTTACACACATCCTAAGAAATTGGAGAAGTGCGTTGATTGTCTGAGATATTGTCGGTCTGTCTTCTGCTATGAAATGCATAAACAACCGCAAAGTGAAGGAGGGAGATCTCAGTGCGAGCTCGTAAAATACTGTGAAAAGTGTTATCGACAATACAGAGCCAAATATAATGGGGGGAAGCTTATCGCGCATAAATGTGCACCGTCGCACTGTGTACACTGTGGAGATGTTCTAATAGATGAAGGTGAGCACAGCTGTTACATTCAACCTATGAAACCAGAAGTATGTACTGAAAAATATGTATATTTTGATGCCGAAACTATGTACGAAAACGGGAAACACACAGCGAATTATATTTGTTCTATAACGCAATCTGGAGAACAATTTACAGCTGCAGGGGTTGACTGTGTAGAACGTATGGTCAAACATTTCAGACGGCCGAAATTTGAGGGTTTTACATTTATAGCACACAATACTCCAAGGGTGCAGGCTTGTTTATATGTATGATCAACCGTTCAAACAGAGATACATAGACAGTTACAGCTTTATGCCTATGAAATTGTCAAAACTACCTGCTGCTTTAAACCTAAACACCGCCGAAAAAGGTTTCTTTCCGCATCACTTTAACCGTCTGGAGAATGCAAACTATATTGGACCATATCCGTCAAAAGATTATTATGGATATCAGACAATGTCTGACGCTGACCGTGAGAAATTCGACTCGTGGTATGACAGTGTAGACGGTCAAGTTTTTGACTTTAAAGAACAACTCGGAATGTATTGCAAGAATGATGCTGTTTTATTACGAGAGGCTTGCATGAAATACAGAAAAGAGTTTATCGAGTGTACAAAAGTGGACCCGTTTGGATGTATAACACTCGCAGGGTGTGCTATGAAAGTGTTTAAAACACTTTTTTTGACCAAAGACACAATAGCCTTAACGCACCAAAAGGCATACATTGATCAGTACAAATCTTACTCAAACCCCTCCATTGAATGGGTAGAATATATTAAAGCAAGCAGAAACGTTGACGTTCATCACGCATTAAATCATGGCGAAGTCAAATTCGGTCCGTACCATGTGGACCGTTATTATGAATTTAACGGGGAAAGAATAGCATTAGAATACCTGGGATGTTTCTGGCACGGTCATTGCTGTCGTTTTAATCCTAACGAATTGAATCCGGTGTCAAAAACACCTTTTGGGGTACTCAGAAGACAGTCTGATAATAAAATGCAAGTTTTGCGTAATACTTACAATCTCAAAGTACATGAGATTTGGGAGTGTCAGTGGGACAATGCAAAACAATGTGACCCTGATGTGAGAGCCTTTATGGCTAATTACTCAGCAACTGCGCGACTTAGGCCGTGAGATGCTCTTTTTGGTGGCCGCACAAATGCATTTAAACTGTACCACAAGGTCAGTGGGGATGAACGCATTTCTTATCTGGACTTTACGTCGCTATATCCTTACGTACAATCGTGTAAAACTTACCCAATCGGCCATCCTGAAATCATTTTTAAAGATTTCAAACCAATCGATTCGTATTTTGGTCTCATAAAATGCACAGTGATCCCTCCGCGTAAATTGTTACATTCTGTGTTACCATTCAGATCTACTACGTCCAAACTGTTGTTTGCTTTGGTGTCGCACCTGTGCTGAGACTCAGCAGCAGAAAACGTGTGACCATAGTGATGAAGATAGATCCATCTCGGGGACTTGGGTCTCTGTTGAGCTCTCACGGGCCATTAATAAAGGCTATTCGGTAGTTAGAATCGACGAAGTGTGGCATTTTGCACAGACCTCAGACACGTTATTCAGTGATTATGTTAAAACCTTTCTGAATTCATTATGGGGACGCTTTGTTCTCCGTTGTAATTTACCTACATCTGAGCTTTTAACAAATCCTGAAGATTTCGCCCGTCACATCTTCGGAAATGGGTACATAATTAAACATTTCTCGTTTGTGTCAGATTCTGTAGCACTAGTGCAATGGTGTTACACGGAGGAGGATCCGACCCCCGCGCGTGATGTTAACGTATTTATTGGGGCTTTCACCACTGCATACGGGCGTTTGGAATTATATGATCTTATGGATAGATTAGGGTCTCGCGTTTATTACGCAGACACAGACAGCCTTATCTTTGTGTCAAAAAATGGCGAATGGATGCCTCAAACAGGTGCGTATCTCGGAGAGATGACGAATGAAATTGACTCAGATGATTTCATCACCGAGTGGGTTTCCACAGGTCCGAAATCGTACAGCTTTAAAACGGCAAAAAATAAAGTCGTACTTAAAGCTAAAGGTATCACCCTTCATTCTAGGAACGCAAAAATCGTTACCCTAGAAAGCATGATCTGTTTGATACAGGGTTATGTAAATTCACGTGACACCAAACACCTGCTCACTCACACTGAAACCATTGTGAGGAATAAGAAGAAATTCACACTGCACAATAAATCGGTTTTGAAACGATTCAAAGTGGTATATGACAAGCGTGTGCTCCTACCAGATTGTACTACCCTGCCTTATGGATACTAACAATTTTTCCAACATGCATAATGTGTAGACTGAAGAAGAATTTGACTTTCTTCTCCAATTCCCTTTTAGCGCAATAGTCTCAGGACCTTCAAACTGTGGGAAGACTGTGTTTGTAAAAAAATTATTGTGTAATGCAGACAAACTGATTAATGTAAAAATTGATAACATTGTGTTTTTATACAGCTGTTGGCAACCTTTGTATGATGAAATGTTGTCATTGTATGACATTAAATTTATTGAAGGTATCCCAAAATCTCTAATGGATGAAGATTTATTACCTCCTGATAAGAAAAGCATTTTATTTTTGGATGACCTTATGGCAGACTCTTATTCCAACGAACAAATTCAACAAGCCTTCACAAAATACGTTCATCATAAATCATTTTCCATCATATTACTAACCCAGAATTTATTTAATCAAGGCAAATCCAGCAGAACAATTAGCCTTAATACACAATACCTTGTAATCTTCAAAAGCCCAAGAGATTCAATGCAAATCTCACTTTTAGGCCGTCAAATTTATCCGGGGAATAGTAAATTTTTTATGGAAAGTTATCAGGATGCAACCAATCAACCGTATGGATTCCTTTTGATTGACTTTAAAGGTAAAACACCTGACTGGTTTCAGCTCAGATCAGGTCTGTTTTCAGAGTACCAGGTGCTTTATGTACAGAAAAGAACTCGCTAGTTTTGTGAAAAACACATGAAAATGGGTGACAGCCTGTGCAAAAACCTCCCTGTTTTAAAGTTGTTATATAAGGCATCGCCGAAGCAACAACGCGTTATTCTACAGTCGGCGTCAGATCATTTGATTCTATCCTTGTGTGAGATTGCTCTTAACGTACTTCACGGAACAATACCTCTAAACGCTAGACAGCTACGAAGGTTGAAAAAGAGAAAAAAGGAGATTAAATATGTTGCCAGTAAAAAGATTAACATCAACCGAAAAAAACGTATAATTAACCAGCGAGGTGGATTTCTGTTACCGCTGTTAAGTGTGGCCATACCGTTTATTTCTAGCTTAATTACATCTAGATAAATAATTATGGAACACGGGGAACGAATGTACGTAATTCCGCAAACCCAACTAAATAAATTTAGTTCATCCAAATAGTTGTGGAGGACGATTTGGATGCTGCAATAAGACGTGTTTTACAAAGGAATGATTTAGATCCACACGGGAAGGCTAAACATTACTCACATATCTTGCAGAGGTTTTTAGCTGTAGTAAAACAAGGTGATTTGGAGGCGGGTAATTTAACTCTTACGCTACCGAAAGAGGATGCTACACATGCCGATAAAGCTGCTAGTGCACCTGCCCCTCATCCTAATACCGATTACCGAGAAGATCAAATTGTTAATGAAATTTTAAGCAATGTACCACAGAGGAGCATAAAAAACATCAAATTCATTTTGAATAAAATTTCTAAAGCTAAGCAATTGTCTTCATGGACTGATTCTGGTGAGTTTATATATAAGGGAACCGTAATCAATGGATCACACGTGTTGGATTTAGTTAAAAGTATAACGGCGCCTCAAACGATCCGCGATGAATACAGACCACGTGGTTGGTCTGAATTTCTGGATGCTTTTGCAACTTTTCAACTGTGAGCAACCCACAAGTTAAACGTATGATCCTATGTAGGTCTACAGTTGTAGACCTACATAGTCAATCAAGGTCACCACAAGTTACGCCATTAAAAAAACACGAAGGAAAAAGACATACACCAAAGACTAGAACTCGTCCTAGTACACCAGGTGATGGTGTATTTAAATCCCCCTCTCTTGATGTTAATGCTTGGTTAACTTTTTAATGCTACCAGTACTGGTGTTTGCATATGTATGAATTGTTTGTTTTAAGATGTATGTTGAATTATCAAGATGTTGTCAATAAATAATAATAAGGATAAAGGATAAACATATCCTTTTACTCGTCTTTATTCCTTACACAGTAACACCTTTTTTTAAACATCATTAAAACATGCAATAATATTACAGTAATGTTTTGCAGATCTGCACACACTGAATACAATTAAATGTACCACAAAGAGAAGGTTTCAGTCTCTTTACAAATCGAACAACCATTTTATCATTTTTAATCAGATCGTCATAATACATTTTAACAATATTTTCATAATCATATCCTTTTGACGTGATATAGAAAAAAACACAATGGTGACGCAAGTAGTCGATATGAAATCTTGAACCTGTTTGTTAGAATACTGTATGCGAATAGAATTGTTTTTTAAAAAGTCATAAATGGTCTTTGGAAAACGTGGATCTTTCGGGGTCCCACCAAAGCTATCGAAAAAATTGCTAACTCCATGACTGTTTATGTAGATAGCGATCCAATGCTGTCCCGATTTGGTTGATGGATCTGAATTCACTATCGCCGTAGCCGGTAAAATCTTCAGCGGTGTTTTGGGAAGAAAATCGCAGGGTAGCACTCCTAAAAAGTGTGTGTTGTGTGCAATTTTATTCATAACTGCTGTTAGTTGGACCGTATTCATTTCACCACTTCTCAGTAATAATCAACCAACACCTGTCTCCGATTAGAGATTTCAACAATTGAATCATAAATTGCATATACCAAAATAGTTATGGAATTCCTGAGAGGCTGTCTAAATCGTGCTTCTAGTCTTATGTTTCCTGATCTAATTAGTGAAACATGATTAGAACAATCTTCATCTGGTGATAAGTTAAAGGCATACAGTGTGTAACCATTTAGAAATTCTTCACGGTCTATCGCTAGAGGTAGGTTTTTTAGATGTCTGCCTGTCGCTAATACCAGTTGATAAAAATCCCTCACAGCAGATCCATTTTCATATTCCGGTTGAAACGGTTTGGATGGTATTTGGATACCGTCTCGATATAAAGCCAGAAATTCCAGGTTAAAATGTTTAAAAGCAAATGGGTTTTTATCGTACGCCCCTGAAAAAGCAGAATTTTCCGTCATTGCTAAAATTATAGACTTTGGTAGTGTCCCGAGAAAAAGATTTTCTTGATTAGACACCCGTGACCCTGCAGGAATAGAAAATTTTTTCAGACACACACGCTCTATGGGGTATTTAGCCGTGGTCGATAGAAGAGCCTGTGCGTGCCCCAATCGAACCCCAGGTGAAACAGAAACTTTTTTCACAAAAAGAGATGCTGATACAATATTGAGTTTATAAGCGATATCATCATCTCGCATTAGACAAAACTCATCTTTAGCTCGAGTCATCCGTATTTTTATATCTATACCATTCAGCATTCATTTTTCTTGAAAGAAGATGTCGCTGTGAATGGGTGCTAGTAATTCTACGACGTTACTAGCGTTGGTAAACGCAGCTCTTTTCGTCAGTCCGGCATTTTCTCCTGCAGGATCCTTAGCATCCATGTGACTCGCTGTATCTTTGTAGAACAGCCCCGCTGAAAAGTTACTTTGCAGGGTATCTTTTCCGAAATTTATTAGTGCCTCGATCAAACATCTATACGGGTACGTACTAGAACTCTGCGTTATCAGACGATCGCCCAGAGAAACATCCACCTGCGAGAATATACACGCTCCGGGGTAGTTTATTAACCCGACAGGTGCACCGTCTTGTATGTTGGAACCGTCAGGCTTGGTTATTTTGACTCGCGTGTATAAAAGTGTATTATTTAAATCGATGTAATCTTCACCCGTCCCTGCAATAAAAAACTCTAATGGCGATGTATCCGTTATTGCAGATAGAGGTGGTATTTCAACGTAGGTATTTTTTTCGATAGAGGCCTGCGTCATGGGTACGGTAAATAAATCTAACTCGGATTTAACGCACTCCTCTGACATACTGTGGAATAGAGCCATACTTTTAGAAAATTGTGTTCAACGGTCTTTTGGTACGGACAGATTTTTTTACACGTTTTGCACGGGCACGTCGTGTAAGTTTTGCGACCGTGCGCTTCTTACTAGCACGTTTAGTCTTCTTCGCACGGCCACTCCCCCTGCGAATTCTCACCCCTGGCGGCTTTGAAGAGTTTCGCGACATAACCATTAAACCGTTCCCATTTTGACCGTTATTATCATTATATGATCTAAATAATGCTGTGGTAACAACGTCACTAACTATGTTTTTTGCAGCGGCTTTTAGATGAGGTTTTGTTATATTAAAACCTCTTGACAATAAGGGTAGAGCTGTTCGGAAAATCGATTTGAAAATGGACGTTATGCCTGATCCGTACATAACCGGGCCTCCTGCATACCCCGGTAATCCATTACCGGCCTGATTTCGGTAGTAAGACACATACCGTTCGGCGTCCATTTGGATTGTCAGAGGCTATTTCACAGGTCTGAAGTGGAGTTTAGCTACAACTTTACCATAAGTGAACCTTACGTGTTGGTTCTGATCGTCTTTAACTTCGATACAGATGTCTGTAATATTAGATTTATTCACCGGTACGTAATGCGGTTTATCATATCTAACACTGACGATGTCATTAGACGTTCCTTCTATATGTACAGTTCTCAGGAGGGGTACATACGAATCACCGACTGATTGGTATTCAATTATGTCTGTGTATATATATATGCTATAAAAGGCGCCTCTGATGTCGCTTTGATGGGGGGCATAAGTCACAGGTGTATCATCAAAGTGTTCTTCACGCGATTGATTTACAGAACCTACGGCCACGTTGGATTTTAAACCTAAAATTATAGCCAGTTTACCGTAAAATACCAAGGAGGTGTTCATCGGGGCTTTTAGAAATACCCTGTTTTTTACATGATCGTAACCAAGGGCCACTCTAGGGGGGAGGTTGGTGTTTTTTTCTCTAATTAGAAACAATACATCCTCATAATACCCAGGTTTTAACGTATTACATACTTTAAAGAAAAAACTCTTCAAAACATATCTAATGTAGATAACAACACCGCTGTCCCTCTCGTAATGTTTCTCACCATAGCCCAGTACGTCTGGCGTAGTGTTTACAAGAAATGCAGCATCCTCCTCGTTAAATGTATACCATGAAACAGGGTAATAAAATTCGATCAATCCTACTTCCCATTGTCCTTTGAGATCCATACTTCTTGCAAGTCTGGTTTTGTAATTAGAAATACGGTTATCTGGATAAACATCCATTGATGCGTTGCAAGGTAGGGTAACGTAAAAACCACCCTTGCTCATGATGTAGATTTTTTTCACAAATGATACATATGTCATCTTCATTACTTTTTTTATGGGACTCTGTATGTCCATAATCTGGCGTTCTGGCACCCATGATGAAAATTTAGTTGGCCAACCCAGCCATTTTACGAGGCAAATCACCTCGCGACCTCGTTTTTTTCTATCTAGAATCTTTTCTATTTTAAATGTCTTATCTTGATTCACAATAATTTTTTGTAATTCTTTTTCATAAAAACACCCCTCGATAATATCCCCATCATAGTCTTGTAATCTGTACACTGGTGGGTTCCGAGGTATACAGACCGCTATAGTGAAATACTCGGTGTAGTTCTGTTCATACCCCTTAGAAAACGCATTTCTGACCTTGGATACCCTAACAATATCACCTATTTTATACTTAAAGACAGGTGCATTTTTACGAATTTTTACGCATACTTCCATACAGATTATTAAACAGATTATTAAACATGAACATCCACGGGTCGCATTTTAATGCTTTTGTGATAACTTGCATTATACCCTTCTATTACATCTTGTAAGATATCGCAGTAACGTTTTGAATTGATAGCTGTTAAATACCGTGCAGATTGATCACAAAAAGTCCGATTAAAACGCTCAATAACCGATGCTTTTACATCACTAGCCGTAGCAAAATGATGTATGTTATACTTTTTCATCAATTGCTGGAAATGTTTGTTAAAAAATTCAGTGCCTTTATCAGTCTGTAATTTTTGCGGTACACGCTTTTCTTTGAGTATAGATTCGAATGCTTTCGCAACCTCCTGTCCTGTCTTATTCTTCACGGGGCGCACCCAAGCATACTTGCTGAAAACGTCTATACACGTTAGTAAAAATTTTATATTGTCATTTCGAATAAGCAGACATGTCAACCAGATCTGCTTGAAACTGTACATCTTTCCCATACACCACCACTCTGTTTCGTTTGTATTTGATGGGCAGTTTTGTGTAATGTATATGCATCTTGAGCTGCTAACCAATCGTTCACTTCTTTATCCTTCAGAGTTACCCCACTTTCCTGTAACACACCTCGTTTTAAGCGTTCTTTACCTCCCAAAGACCCTGGATGTGATGGCGTGTAGTATGCCTTTTGCATCAATTCAGACATCTTATGGTTTTCAGAAAATAATGAGTGTGTGGGTAGTGTCAAACAGGATTTTTATTTGCATATGTACCGGTACACAAGTTACAAAACAATAAAATATGTTTGGTTATACAATGAGTAATTATATATCATCTAGATATTGTAGGAATTTCACACACATTACAAAATTTTTCTCTATCATGTATTCAACTAGCGTGACAATTATTTTGTGTACATCCGTCGTTTGGTTACTTGCCAACAACATCACACACACATCAGTTATATAAGTACAAAGACATATAATGTTGCCTATTTTAAGGTTTTCTTCACATTTAGGCATGAGTTCAAGAATGTTTTTAACAGTCGTACATGCATTATTCCCGTTCCCCATACAGCGGTTTATCATAACACCCCACTCATTTGACATACTTCTCACAACGTTCATTTGATTTTTTAATTTTGTTAAACATTTATTATCCACATTATAAAACTCTGCATCATTGATAATGTTGTACAATACATGCGATATTTCACGTTTAATTTGTTGTTTAAATAAGAGTTTTGCCATACAGGTTGCGGTGCAGAGATTTCCCATATTTTCCAGGCTAGTCAGAGTCTGCAGCTGAGCTCTTCTTCCAACTGTCAACAGCGTCATAAATGGCCTGCTCGCAGGTTTCATCCACAAGCTTTGTCCTGAGTTCTGCCAAACCTTCCACTATGTACATTTCATCTCTGAGCTCACACAGAACACCCTCGGCAACACCCTGAATCCTCTGCAAGTGCGGTGTTAAACCGAACTGCTTCAATGTTTTGGACAAAATGAGTTTTAGATCAGGGTTGAGCAGTTTTTGTGACACTTCTTCGAAACACCCCAGAAAATAGTAGGCCGGCGCCTCATAGAGACATGAATGTTGTATTTGCGATGGATGACCCGTCTGACAGCCGTAGCAGTTTTTTTGCAGTTGTCTGTCTATCAGATATTCCAGAATTATGGCAACCACTGCCTTAATGATCTTATGTCCTGTCACCCCGATACATCCGTCGACTGTGTCCGAAACATTTACAGAGGATGTATCTGTAAGAGAGGTCTCCTCAAGGGGTCCTGTGTTAGACGGTTTGTAGTTTGCCAGAAAAGCCAGGTTGTGGTATCCGAGCTCTGTACAGAATTTGTTCAGCCAAGTTTTGTTGTCCGGTGTCATGGTCGATGTGGACGGCAGGTCATCGTACGCTGCGTTGAGAGATTATGTAATTTCTTGAGACATGTTGGTGGTAATGCTTCAACGCTTTCTCCTCTGGAACCAGGGTCAGATGATCTGTATTTAATGTTTTATAGATTGTAGGCGGGGTTATATGGCTGCGTCTGCGCCCCCGGAGGCCCACCCTTCAGGGTGAAACAGTTTCACTTTTATTTTATTGTATCTGTCAAACGCTTCGCACCATTTAAACAACTTGTCTATTTTTCCAAATATTTCTTCTAACACAGGTACATCTTTCCATTGAAACATGAGTTTAATGGCATAGTATTTGAGATGCTCTTCCTCAGATACTGGCCATACGCGTTCAGGTAACCCCAAGGTGGTCTCAGTACAGAGTATATAAATGTAATCATCGCTGTGCTTGTTAATCTGATCACCGAGCACTCTATACCGCATACCCTGTGTCATACCATCCCACTCTCCTATGAACAGAGGATCACACCCATCTTTTAAATCGCGCCAAACAAAGTTGTAAAATAAACACCAGTCCTTTGCTGTGAAAAACAGTTCTGGGGCATCATCCGTGTTGAATTTTTCATCATTATCCAGCGTGTTAAGCCTAACCTCCCGTTTATTCTTGTCAAAGTTGTACCTGCACACACGATTGTCGGATAAATGGCCCTCATACTTGACATCACCCGAGGGGTCGTGGAAGAATTCGGTCAGACGCGGCCCGTGTTTCATCTTCCTCGGAGCTAGTGTAAGATCAGCCATAGCGTTCTCAACACGTCTCTCAGGAGTTTTAGGTGGCTGTGGCGTGGCCATTGTTACAGAATAGTTTCTGTTTTTTTTTTTGTTTTTTTCTCGAATTCACAAATTCACTGTTTGTATTTTAGTGTGTAGGTAAGAATAACACCCTCTCACCCTTTTTAAACACATACGTCCGGACCTGCAGGACCAACAGCTGCTGACTTTAGGGACTGTTTGTGGGTGGAGTTTGACCCTCGCGCACTTATAGACTAACTTCATTCTGAGTTTTAGACAGCGGTAAGTGAGGATGTATTGTCGCTGAACAGCGTAAGGTGTTTGACTTCTTTTTTACTTTATATCTTGTAACTAAACTCTAACCTTTTTAAATTTGTAATGCTACAAGATTTTGACAACTGTCCTATACGTTCGTTTTACACTGTCGTGTCTGATAGATTTTGTTACTGCTTAACGATTGTGTCTGATACATTTTTGTTTTAAATACAGGTCCTTCTCAAAAAATTAGCATATTGTGATAAAGTTCATTATTTTCTGTAATGTACTGATAAACATTAGACTTTCATATATTTTAGATTCATTACACACAACTGAAGTAGTTCAAGCCTTTTTATTGTTTTAATATTGATGATTTTGGCATACAGCTCATGAAAACCCAAAATTCCTATCTCAAAAAATTAGCATATTTCATCCGACCAATAAAAGAAAAGTGTTTTTAATACAAAAAAAGTCAACCTTCAAATAATTATGTTCAGTTATGCACTCAATACTTGGTCGGGAATCCTTTTGCAGAAATGACTGCTTCAATGCGGCGTGGCATGGAGGCAATCAGCCTGTGGCACTGCTGAGGTGTTATGGAGGCCCAGGATGCTTCGATAGCGGCCTTAAGCTCATCCAGAGTGTTGGGTCTTGCGTCTCTCAACTTTCTCTTCACAATATCCCACAGATTCTCTATGGGGTTCAGGTCAGGAGAGTTGGCAGGCCAATTGAGCACAGTAATACCATGGTCAGTAAACCATTTACCAGTGGTTTTGGCACTGTGAGCAGGTGCCAGGTCGTGCTGAAAAATGAAATCTTCATCTCCATAAAGCTTTTCAGCAGATGGAAGCATGAAGTGCTCCAAAATCTCCTGATAGCTAGCTGCATTGACCCTGCCCTTGATAAAACACAGTGGACCAACACCAGCAGCTGACATGGCACCCCAGACCATCACTGACTGTGGGTACTTGACACTGGACTTCAGGCATTTTGGCATTTCCCTCTCCCCAGTCTTCCTCCAGACTCTGGCACCTTGATTTCCGAATGACATGCAAAATTTGCTTTCATCCGAAAAAAGTACTTTGGATCACTGAGCAACAGTCCAGTGCTGCTTCTCTGTAGCCCAGGTCAGGCGCTTCTGCCGCTGTTTCTGGTTCAAAAGTGGCTTGACCTGGGGAATGCGGCACCTGTAGCCCATTTCCTGCACACGCCTGTACACGGTGGCTCTGGATGTTTCTACTCCAGACTCAGTCCACTGCTTCCGCAGGTCCCCCTCTCGTTGTGCAGCGTTTTCTGCCACACTTTTTCCTTCCCACAGACTTCCCACTGAGGTGCCTTGATACAGCACTCTGGGAACAGCCTATTCGTTCAGAAATTTCTTTCTGTGTCTTACCCTCTTGCTTGAGGGTGTCAATGATGGCCTTCTGGACAGCAGTCAGGTTGGCAGTCTTACCCATGATTGCGGTTTTGAGTAATGAACCAGGCTGGGAGTTTTTAAAAGCCTTAGGAATCTTTTGCAGGTGTTTAGAGTTAATTAGTTGATTCAGATGATTAGGTTAATAGCTCGTTTAGAGAACCTTTTCGTGATATGCTAATTTTTTGAGATAGGAATTTTGGGTTTTCATGAGCTGTATGCCAAAATCATCAATATTAAAACAAAAAAAAGGCTTGAACTACTTCAGTTGTGTGTAATGAATCTAAAATATATGAAAGTCTAATGTTTATCAGTACATTACAGAAAATAATGAACTTTATCACAATATGCTAATTTTTTGAGAAGGACCTGTATATTACCGTGTTTCATTGTTTAACAATAGGCTTCATAAAACTTTGTTTTTGAACACACCGTTGTCACAACACTTTCTACCATGTGAACAATTTTAATAAAAAACTATCTATACAATCTATATCACTGTTGCACGTTTTAAAGTTTAAAAGCACATAGTTTTTGAACAGTTATCAATGTCCCGCTTCACAACACGTTCCCAAACAATAAAAGATTGCTCATAAATTCCTTTGAATCAGCAAACTGAATAAACAGATGTACAAACACATGTCCGGTTGGGTGGGGGTGAGGGGTGTGGGGGTGTACAAAAAACAGGTGTCCAGTTATGGACGTGGGGGTATTTTTATGAGGGGGCAATAAATCAAAGATTTTGTCATATAGTATACTATATTCTCTCTTACAATTCTAAGACAGTAATATTGTAATGTAAGGGATTACTTTTAAATAACAGTAACAAGTAATATGTAATGTATTACAATTTGGAAGTAACTTGCACAACACTGGTGATATGACCAAAAATCTGTATCACAGTACTTTTTAACATTCTGCCAGTTTCACAGGTTATCACTGTATTTTTTTCCCTTCTTTAGCTTGAGCAAATATTTGACATTAGTATTTGCCTATATTCACTCTCTTTGACAGATGAATGCAGATGGGACCGTTACTGAGATGTCAAAAAAGACCCTGTTTGCCAGAATCAAGTTCAGAACAGGCATTGTGTCATTTTGGTTGAGTGTGCTTACTTTATATCTGCAAAATAGACAGTTGATGTAGAGACTTGAGGTCGAGTTACACACTGTTAAACAGACAACACACTGCATTACAAGGACAGAATGGTTTGTCAGGATATATTGAAATCATAGGCATTGTAGTTACACCAAATGATATACAAGCAAACCACCACAAAAAATAATATTTCCAGGCCCAGGAACATTTACCTTTTACCACCTTACAAAGGTCAACAACGGGTGAAGATTCTATGGATGAATATTTTCATAATTTTCAGTCCATCTACAAAATGACAGGCTTCTAACACAGTCATTACAGCAATCAACACATGCACATTTAGTCCATTTAGTCCTTGGTAGTGCATTACAATATTCTTTAACACACAAGCACTATAGTAGCCTCAACATGTGCACTTTACAACAGGCTTCAACATATGTATATTGTAGTAAGCTTTACTCATGAGCATTATATAGTAGCCTCAACGTGTGCACTTTACAACAGGCTTCAGCATGTGTACATAGTAGCGAGCTTTAACACATGAGCATTATACAGTAGCCTCAATGTGTGCACTTTACAACAGGCTTCAGCATGTGTACATAGTAGCGAGCTTTAACACATGAGCATTATATAGTAGCCTCAACGTGTGCACTTTACAACAGGACCAATCACCCGTTGAACTACTGGGCCCAGAAACAATCTCATCACAATGAACAATGACCCCAAAAAGTTAGATCAAAAGCAAAAGGGAAAAAAAAAACAAAATCATTAACTGGAGCACTCCAAAAAAACAATTGCCTGCCTGTAACCACTAAATTGGCGTATTAAATACACAGTCCCTTCAAAAGATCGCTCACATTTCGCTCTCAATTAACATAATCCGCTCTCCAAACATTGCTACTACACGACCATTTACTCTCATAAAGACAAACTACTAATATTCTGGAGGAATGATGTTCCCTAACTTCCGTGTTAACACCCGTTTGTCTATTTACACACCGTTCCATAGTCAGAGGGATTTATTGCAAGCAAGCAAATAAAAAAATTCCCAACATACTCACAACAGCCCAACACACTAAATAGGGGACGAGCGAGCACGAGCGAGAGCGCGAGAGAACAAACGAGCACGAGTGAGCGCGAGAGAGCCGCGAGCGTCAACTTCCTGAGATAACTTCCTACCTATCATTTCACTGAACAGCACCCCCCAGAGTTTAGCAGGAAAAAAGAATTATTGACAACTGTCACAATGGTTTGTCAGGACATTAAAGTGTGTAAATGATTAGTGAAGTAGGCATATTCTGTTATCAGAGCTGGGTAGAGTGCTTACAAATTGTAATCTGTTACTGATTCCAAATTACATGACAAAATAATCTAGTTAGTAACGTAATCCATTACATTACACATTTTAGGTCAGGGGTCGCAACCTATGGCACACGTGCCAACAGTGGTATGCAGAGGGATAATCACTGGCCCGTGAGCCATATAGAAAAAACTGCATGACATACATTTTGAGCTAATCATTCCTCACAGACAAACAGCCTGCTATGAGCTGTTAAAGTGTGAGAATTAACTTGCACTAGTCTACAGATGCACATGAATTTGTGCGACCGCACTTCAAATTAGCAATCCAACTGTGCTTGTCAATGTCAAAATAATTGAGATGGCCAATCAAATTAAAGTGGGCGGGGTTTAATGTTTACTCTGTGCCAGTGATGTGTGTGTGCATCAAATTAAAGCAGCGCATTATTATAGAACAGCCATTGAACATTTTAATGCACAATTGGCCTTGCCACAGACACATACAGTGGTGTTCAGTGCGGTCACCTTGTAAATCTGTAAATATAATTTAAACACTGAAGTAAAGATTCTTTTGAAAAGTAAAAATAAATAAATAAGAAAAGTTTTGCATGATAATCAAATAGAACTTTTTTTTATCTGAAAAAACAAAAACCGCACACCACAAATTAGGCAACAAATTTATTAACAACGTTTCGGTCGTATGACCTTCATCAGGTATCTTACAATATCAATTACAAATCACGTTTAAAAAGGCATTCAAAAAACACCATAGCC
Source organism: Cirrhinus molitorella (assembly GCA_033026305.1). Classification (NCBI taxonomy): domain Eukaryota; kingdom Metazoa; phylum Chordata; class Actinopteri; order Cypriniformes; family Cyprinidae; genus Cirrhinus; species Cirrhinus molitorella. Next base: position 40,364,971 of record CM065122.1, on the reverse strand, counting down.
AATCACTGCAGAGAACCATTAATTAATAACACCACTCAATGAGTACATCATGATCAAGAAGAAGAAAAACACATTTCAATATATACACATACACAAAAAGAAACATTACAGCATCACATTGAATAATGCTTCGTCATTCATACCAAGAGGTGATAACGTTTGTAAGGTAAATATACAAAATAGCTCACGTCGCTGCAAGAGCAATTCCATATCGCCCCCTCTAGGTGGCAAATTAACCCTTTCAATACCACAAAAGCGTAAAGTATAAACATCATGATTTAAGGTAACAAAATGTGCTGCAACCGGATAGTTCAAATCTTTTCTCTCCGAATAGAACTCTTGTGTTCACTAATTCTTTGTTTAAATTGTCGTGATGTTTTTCCGACATAACCTAGACCACAGGGACATCGAAGTAAATAAACAACATGAGTCTAAACACAAGTTATTACAGAATTGATTTTATATTTTTTACCAGTTCTTGGATGACAGAAAAAAGACGTTTTAAATGTATTATTGCACTGAGCACAATTACCACAACGATAATTGCCGTTTGGAATAATTTTTAAAGCGAGCATGTACCAAAAAATCTTTCAAATTCTTAGAACATTTAAACACAATCAGAGGAGGATGTTGAAAAATTTTACTCAATTCTGGATCCGAAGACAACAAATACCAATATTTTTTACAAATGGATCTCATCAGAAAAGACTTAAGTCTTGAGAAGAATTGAGTTGTTACAAAAGTAAAAGAATTTTTTTTTACTTTTTTCGTTTTCTTTTTCAACAACTCAGAACGTGACTTCTGGAAAGCTGCATTAAAGGCTTCAACAATCCATTCAGAGAGATAACCCCTATCTAAAAACTTCCTTTTCATAATTTGTGATTTCTCAATAAAATCTACATCAGAATAACAGATCCTCCACCATCTATAAAATTGACTCTTTGGAAGTCCCTTCTTTAAAGAAGTAGGATGAAAACTGGTTGCAAGCAGCAAAGTAGTAATTAATTTGTTCTTTTAATACCCACATATCTAAAAAATGCACTGAATACGAGTTAACCTCCATAGAAAATTCTAAATCTTCATCGAAGTTATTAAGCATAGACAAAAATTCTTGAACCTCATTTACGTCTCCCAAAAAAATGCAAAATATATTGTCAATATACCTATACCATCTGATGATACGCGAACAAAAAGGATTTTTTCAACATTGAAAACATAACAATATTCAAAAAAACCCATAAACAAATTGGCATAATTAGAAGTGAAAATAGAACCCATAGCTGTACCACTAATCTGAAGAAAGAAGTCATTATTTAATTTTGAAAGTTATTCAAAATTAAAGTAATTATACTTTAAAACATACGAAGCCATTTCAATCAAAAGGTTCGAAGGTGGCATAGCATCACCACGTGACAAGAAATAGTGTCTAAGGGCGGTGAGACATTTTTCATGCGAGATGTTCGTATAAAGGCTCGTTATGTCCAAAGTTAATAATAAAGACCTTTCAGGTAAACCATTTACCTCAGAGATCTTATTAATAAAATCAGTAGAATCCCTGATATAAGCTGGTAACAATTGAACAAAAGGTTTAATAAAAAAAATCGACATACTGAGACAAAGGAGATACTAAAGAATTGGTCTGTGCCACAGTGGGACGCCCTGGAGGATCAACTAATCTTTTATGAATCTTCGGAAGAATATAAAAAACAGGTTGTTGTGTTTGCCCTTTGGCACGTTATTAACTTTAATATATAATAAAGAGAAGAGACTGGTGTAACTTCAACCACTGTTTTTCTTTACTTCCTAACTCACATGAGATTTACATACAACCCAGCAATCTCGCAATAATGACGTAATTTAGTATGTATACTCAGTATAACTGACGCATCAATAACATCAGGATGTTACAGGTCTAATCGGGTGTTTACAATATAAAAAGTAAAATTCAGTCTGCGATATCCAACCTTGTTCTTTAGCATTATTTAAAAAAGATAATATTTCTGATTGATACACATTCGTAGGATCGCTAGATAGTTTCACATAGAATTTTTGATTACTCAATTGCGAAAGAATTTCATGCTGATATTTAAACTTATCTTGAACTACAATCGCACCTCCTTTATCCGCAGGTTTTATAATAATAGAGTCATCCTTAATCAACTCAGACAAAGCTTTTTTCTCATCAAACGAAAGATTATACACTAATCTATTGTTAGAAGTACAAACTTGCATGGCCTCCTGTTCAACCAACCGACAAAAAGTATGAATAGTATGATTAAAGACATTTGGACAAAAAGTACTTTTAGATTTAAAAGGCTCGATAAAACAGAGTTAGATTTAGAAAAATAGTATCGTAACTTCATCTGTCTAAAACATTTAAACAGATCCACTTTTAGACCAAAAGGATTAATACCACTAGTCGGCACAAATGATAAACCTTTGTATTTCTTAAACTTGATCTCCTTCAAATTCTCCCGATATTTCTCCGTAGATGACTTGATAGAAGTAAGAATGGAGTCTAAATCAACAGGGGATGTAGACTTCATTTTCTCCTCCAATAAGACAATTTCTTTGTGAACCTCATTAACATCAGCAGATACCTGTTCCACAATCAACAGCATCAAGTCCATAGAACACTTGTTTAAAATCTCACTCCATTTCTTCAAAAACAAATTATTCTGTTTACACAATGTAGGAGCTTTTGGGATTCTCAAGCCACGTGGAATTCTCTTGTTCCTCCAATATTCACTCAGGGTAGAACCATGCATTAGAGACCTGCGCGGGACAGATTTTTCAGTCCCGCTTCCGCAAGATTCTGTCCCGCTCCCGCAGGATTCTGTCCCACTCCCGCCCGCTCCCACAGAAATGTATGTAATCTGGTCCCGCTCCCGCACGCAGCATTCATGTTTTGTCCTGCTCCCGCCCGCAAAAACCCGCAAAAATGTGTCCGTTATAATTGACCAACGTACACCTGCTTGAATACACACCACCTTGTATGTCATTATAAGCAAAACATATATAACGATAAGAACAGCATTATGAGCAAGACGGCCACACCACACATCTGAAAGACGCAACAACTCCATCATGTCACAAAGCCCCGGCAAAAGTAATTACAATGAATGTGTCGGGAGAAGCAGTAAGGATATATTTGAATGATTCATTAATAAACTAGTGTATTCTGAAATAGTGTCGCAAAGGCCCTGACTCGCAATCTCCTCTTTGGACGCACCAGAGAAAAATGCATCTTTACGAATTACATAATGAAAGATTTTTTCGCGATTTGTTTTATTTCGATAAGTAATAATTTAAAGCTTTTTATCTATATATTTATCATGTTTGGGAGGCATGTATGCGCTGAATTTTCGTTAATTTTTGTGAAGCGCTGCTCTTTAAGTACAAGACGGCAGAAAGCGCATGTTTGTTTTCTTTATTTTATAAAACCACTGTTTGTAGCGTTTAAAAAAAGTAGACCCTTAACATTTCCGAATGATGTATTATTCTTACCTTTGTACGCAAAAATGACGGATAATTTTAAATTGTTTTCTGCTGGAAAAAATAGGAGTGATTGCGCTCCTCCATGTCCTGCAAAGTGGCTTCAGTATCTTTTGGATATGTGTCTAATAGCACACATTTATCTGTTTAACGTTTAAACTAACGTTGTTTTTTAGCTACTTGAACTGTTTTATATCTATAGATTTTATTTTAGACAAGTTGTGATGATTTGAGATGGTAAATTGATCAAATTGATCAGTCTGTTGTTCGTTCGCTGTTCGTTACTTTAAAAAAACAAAAACTTATATTTAACGAATACAAAAAAATGCTCCAGACGTTTTTCTAAATTAACTTAATAAAAAAACAAAATATAATCACTTTGGCATTGCATACAAAATGTAACTTTCAATAGCTGAAACAGTAACTTAATCGAAACTGTCTATTATTGGCTTGCTAATTATTTTTATGTTATATTGGTTGTTCTTGTTGCTTTTGTGCAATAGATGAATAAAAAATTTTTTGTTTTTAGATATTTAATGTTCACATATTTCTATTTTGCGGGAGTCCCGCGAATCAATTTATTTTCCCGCATCCCGCACACACACGAGTCTACCCACCCGCACTCGCCCATCAAGTTTTGGGAGTGCAGATCTCTACCATGCATCTTAAGGCGTGTTTCTTTATGATACAGTCTCAAGTTTCACCCGATGTACATTTTGTGGAAAGTTAAATTCAATGTCCTCTACAGGAAAAAGAATCCTTTCGGCTTCTTCTTGTGAAAATGCCAATGTATTGGCGCAATTATCGGTCAAATTATTAATTATTAATCTCTTGAAATGAAGTCATGCTCCTATCGTTGCAAGCCTTAGAGTACAGCCGACTCAGTAGAGTCCAACAAATCAATTAACAACTAATCTGTTTTATCGAGTACGCCTTTTAGATCTAAAACAGGGGTGTCAAACTCAGTTCCTGGAGGGCCGCAGCCCTGCAGAGTTTTGTTCCAACCCTGCTCCAACACACATACTATGCAGTTTTCAATTAAGTCTGAAGGACTTGATTAGTTGGATCAGGTGTGTTTAATTATTGTTGCATCGAAACTCTGCAGGGCTCCGGACCTCCAGGAATTGAGTTTGACACCCCTGATCTAAAAGTACTTTTTGTCCAAATGTCTTCAATCACACTATTCATACTTTTTGTTGGTTGGTTGAACAGGAGGCCATGCAAGTTTGTACTTCTAACAATAGATTAGTGCAGTGGTTCCCAACCACGATCCTGGAGGACCCCCAACACTGCAGGTTTTCCATGTCTCCTTAATCAAACACACCTGATTCAGATCATTAGCTTATTAGTAAGGACTCCAAGACCTGAAATGGGTCTGTCAGACAAAGGAGAGATAAAAAATGTGCAGTTGAATTCGCAATTGAGTAATCAAAAATTCTATGTGAAACTATCTAGCGATCCTACGAATGTGTATCAATCAGAAATATTATCTTTTTTAAATAATGCTAAAGAACAAGGTTGGATATCGCAGACTGAATTTGACTTTTTATATCATAAACACCCGATTAGACCTGTTTTTTATACTCTTCAGAAGATTCATAAAAGATTAGTTGATCCTCCAGGGCGTCCCATTTTGTGGCACAGACCAATTCTTTATTATCTCCTTTGTCTCAGTATGTCAATTTTTTTATTAAACCTTTTATTCAATTGTTACCAGCTTATATCAGGGATTCTACTGATTTTATTAATAAGATCTCTGAGGTAAATGGTTTACCTGAAAGGTCTTTATTATTAACTTTGGACATAACAAGCCTTTATACGAACATCTCGCATGAAAAAGGTCTCACTGCCCTTAGACACTATTTCTTGTCACGTGGTGATGCTATGCCACCTTCGGACCTTTTGATTGAAATGGCTTTGTATGTTTTAAAGTATAATTACTTTAATTTTGATAATGACTTCTTTCTTCAGATTAGTGGTACAGCTATGGGTTCTATTTTTGCTCCTAATTATGCCAATTTGTTTATGTTTTTTTTTTAATATTGTTATGCTTTCAATGTTGAAAAAAATTCTTTTTGTTCGCGTATCATCAGATAGTATAGGTATATTGATGATATATTTTGTATTTTTTTGGGAGACGTAAATGAGGTTCAAGAATTTTTGTCTATGATTAATAACTTCGATGAAGATTTAGAATTTTCTATGGAGGTTAACTCGTATTCAGTGCATTTTTTTGATATGTGGGTATTAAAAGAAGATGACAAATTAATTACTACTTTGTATACAAAGGATATGGATCGCAATACTTTGCTGCTTGCAACCAGTTTTCATCCTACTTCTTTAAAGAAGGGACTTCCGAAGAGTCAATTTTATAGATTGAGGAGGATCTGTTATTCCGATGTAGATTTTATTGAGAAATCACAAATTATGAAAAGGAAGTTTTTAGATAGGGGTTATCTCTCTGAATGGATTAATGAAGCCTTTAATGCAGCTTTCCCGAAGTCATGTTCTGAGTTGTTGAAAAAGAAAATGAAAAAAGTAAAAAAAAAAAAAATTATTTTACTTTTGTAACAACTCATTCTTCTAAGTCTTTTCTTATGAGATCCATTTTTAAAAAATATTGGTATTTGTTGTCTTCGGATCCAGAATTGAGTAAAATTTTTCAACATCCTCCTCTGATTGTGTTTAAATGTTCTAAGAATTTGAAAGATTTTTTGGTACATACTCGCTTTCAAAATTATTCCCCTGCTTCTTCCCAGAGAGTACTTAGTCCTATACCAAACGGCAATTATCGTTGTGGTAATTGTGCTCAGTGCAAAAATACATTTAAAACGTCTTTTTTCTGTCATCCAAGAACTGGTAAAAAAAATATAAAATCAATTCTGTAATAACTTGTGTTTCGACTATTGTTTATTTACTTCGATGTCCCTGTGGTCTAGGTTATGTCGGAAAAACATCACAACAATTTAAACAAAGAATTAGTGAACACAAGAGATCTATTCGGAGAAAAGATTTGAACTATCCGGTTGCAGCACATTTTGTTACCTTAAATCATGATGTTTATATTTTACGCTTTTGTGGTATTGAAAGGGTTAATTTGCCACCTAGAGGGGGCGATATGGAATTGCTCTTGCAGCGACGTGAGCTATTTTGGATGTTTACCTTACAAACGTTATCACCTCTTGGTATGAATGACGAAGCATTATTCAATGTGATGCTGTAATGTTTCTTTTTGTGTATGTGTATATATTGAAATGTGTTTTTCTTCTTCTTGATCATGATGTACTCATTGAGTGGTGTTATTAATTAATGGTTCTCTGCAGTGATTGGCTATGGTGTTTTTTGAATGTCTTTTTAAACGTGATTTGTAATTGATATTGTAGGATACCTGATGAAGGTCGTATGACTGAAACGTTGTTAATAAATTTGTTGCATAATTTGTAGTGTGCGGTATTTGTTTTTTGTTATTTAGTTGGAGACATTTTTTGTCTTGGATTTCTACACACCTACAGATTGCCGTCAGGTATGCGGGGATTAGTTGTTAATTGATTTATCTGAACAGTTAAAAGTGCCTATGTACCGTATGAATATATCATGCATTTACAAAAAAAATATATATATATGTTGTAGGGCTGTGTATTGGCAAGGGCCTCACAATATGATACATATCATGATACACAGGTCACGATACAATAAATCACGATATATTGCGATACAATAAATATTGTTATATATTGCAATAGTTTGTATTAGTATGTGTATCACATTATATTGATAACTTGAGTCGGCAGACAAATAAAAATTTCAATTTATTTGCCATCCATTCCTATTTATTAGAACTGCATAGTGTCACTGAACAGAGAACTGTATGTATGAAGTGCATATTGTTGAACACTTAACTAAAATGTATATGCCACTAAAGGCACATATAAATTAAATAAACAATTGGGTTGCGGGACTTAAAAATTGGGTTGCCAGGAAGATGTATATGTATGTAACAAAGTTCAAGACTCAGGGAGAAGGATGCGGGAAGCGGCAAATGTCACTTTAATAACAAAATAAACATTAACAACAAAATGAAAGTAAGCGGCAGCGGCCTCACGCCAGGCTCCAGTGCATATTTGTGTTTGCGTTTATCAGAATCCACTCACCGCTCAAAACGCCAGACTTTTTGTTCAGTTCTGAGTCTTGCAAGCTAATTAATCCTGTCATTACAACAAAGCCTGTAGACGCGTATGTAGAATGCACGTTCAGTGCCGCCGAGTTTCACGCAACCGTTAAAAATGAAACCGAAAGTAAAGGCGCACACGCAATTTCAATACCCTGCGGTTAGAGAGGGACTCCCTAATGTAGGCAAATTAGGCTACATAACATATCTAGAAACAAGACAAAATCTAAGAAAAGCATTTTTTGCAGTATACTAATAAAAAAACTTACTTTAGATTAACAAACATTTGTGCTTTTTTTTCTCATTGCCTAGTAGTGTTGAACTTTCTTTTCTTACAGTTCTACTGTACAGATGTGAATTAAATTTTCCTTTAGCCTTAGCCACTTAATTTCATTTTGGTGTGAAAGGGCTTTTACATTTGCAAGGAATCAACCTTTTTTATTTTAAAAACAAACAAGTCCTGCCCAGATTTATAAAGTAACGTAAAAGTAACACAAAAGTAATGTAACATTACTTTTCATAAAAAGTAACTAAATAATGTAATTAGTTTTTAGGGAGTAACGCAATATTGTAATGCATTACTGTTCAAAGTAACTTTGCCGAACACTGGCAATAAGTAATATAAATAGCAAAAAATCCTGCTACATGTAAATAGAATCTATAGCTATTTGTGCTTAGTGTAAACATTAAGTGTAACAGTGACATAAATTATATATACTGCCTCCTCATTTTAAAACACCGCACGCTACTGATATGTAGGTATATAGTGGCTTATACTACGGGGCCGTTGAATGCTTGAATCTGATTGGCTGGCAAACGTTCTGAAGGTGAGCACTATTTTCAGGGAAACGCACAGCGATAGTAGATCCAGGCAGGTCCTGACCGCATTACATGTCTATATCATTTTGCCACTATTTAAATTATTTCAAATGTCTTTACAGGCTAAAAACAGCAAAATAACCAAAACCCACACAACACTGACCAAACAACTAAATACAGTAAACAATAGGATAAAAACTACATATTATTCCATGTTTTGCTGTAAAATCTGTATCACAGTACTTTTTAACATTCTGACATTTTCACAGGATATCGCTGCATTTTTTCCTTCTTTAGCTTGAGGAAATATTTGACATCATTATTTACCTATATTCATTCTCTCTTTGACAGATGAACGCAGATGTGACTGCTATTGAGATGTTAAAAAAGATCCTGTCTACCAGAATCAAGTTCATTACAGGTATTTGTATTTAAATAGTCTTTTGTGGTTTAATATTCACAGACAGCAGACCACATTGCAGTTTGATCAGGTGTACTTTGGTACTTTTAACGTATTTATCCAAAAAATGCCAAATTCCATGACATTCTGCGTTATATGCTTCATTTAGTTTTTTTATGGCAGGATTCTGTGATTTTGGCCATGTTTTCTACATCAGAAACGTCTTGGTTACGTATGGTAACCCTCGTTCCCTGATGGAGGGAACGGAGATGTTGTGTCGAAGTGACGACACTAGGGGTCGCTCTAGGGAGCCTGAACACCTCTGACAGCTTTAAGAAAAGGCCAATGAGAATTGGTGTGCAGTATTTGCATAGCCCGGAGGGAGGTCGTCGTGTGGAAAATACACCTAAGGGCTCGCACTAGGGGAGCGCTACAAAGGGAAGATCCTGAGACAGGCTCCGCATAAGGAGAGACTGCTGAGCCCAGGATCTGAGACAAAATTGTCTTTGAGGGAAACACCGCATCTCTGGAAATATAGGTGGAAATACACACATGGGGCCGCATTAGGAGCCACTACATGTGGAGCACCAACCTAATATGAGAGTTCACAAGAAGCAACTTAACCTCATATTAGATTCTGATGGCTAGTTCCTCCGCCGAACATAGCTACGTTGCGGGTGCAACATGACGGAAGTGTCATTCAGGGTTCACACCAGGAAACTTACTGAACTGGGGAAGCATCATCACCCGTAGGGGACAATGCAACGGCAAGCTTCTACACCGTGTCAGCTTCAGGAGTCACCAGGCTTGCGTTCAGGACTCCTGAAGAGACTGGTTCTACACGCAGATTATAGAACCTGGCAAATGTGTTAGGTGTAGCCCAACCTGCAACTCTGCAAATGTCTGTTAAAGAGGTCCCGTTCGCTAGCGCTACCGACACTGCGATGCCCCTGGTGGAGTAGGCGTGCACCCCCAGCGGGCAGGGCACACCCCTGGCCTGGTAGGCCAAACGAATCGCATCCACAATCCAAAGGGAAATTCTTTGTTTGGAGACAGCCTTCCCCTTCTGCTGTCCTTCAAAACAGACAAAGAGCTGACTCGACCGTCTGAAGCTTTCAGTACCTTCCAAGTAAATGCTCAGGGCACGGACTGGGCATAACAAGGAGAGGTTGACCACCTGGTCCCTGAAGGGAGTGGTGGGCACTTTGGGCACGTAACCGGGCCGGGGTCTCAGGGTAACGTGAGAGTTAGCGTTCTTTTGATAGAGGTGAGCGCAGTCAGGAGAGCCGTCTTTTGGGAGAGAGCACTGAGTTCGACTGACTGAAGAGGCTCAAAGGGATCAGACTGCAGGCCCCGGAGGGCCACAGACAGATCCCAAGAGGGGACAAGGTGCAGTCTGACGGGGTTCAGCCTACGTGCACCTTTAAGAAATCGTATAACCAAGTCGTGCTTTCCAACCGATCTGCCTTCCACCAGGTCGTGGTTAGCGGCAATAGCGGCTACCTGAACCTTAAGTGTTGAAGCAGAAAGGTGCCTATCCAGTCCTCCTTGGAGGAAGGAAAATATAGCTCGGATGCCACATCTCCGTGGGTTCTCCCCCTGGGAGGAACACCAATTTGTGAATTTGCGCCATCTGAGGTCGTACAGGCGCCTCGTAGAGGGAGCTCTCGACTGCAACAGAGTGTTTACCACTGCCAGTGGGAGATTTCTGAAGTCCTCCTGGTCGCGTCCAGGGACCATACATGGAGGTTCCAGAGATCTGGGCGCGGGTGCCATATTGTGCCCTTCCCCTGTGAAAGGAGGTCCTTCCCTTAGGGGAACGTGCCAGGGAGGAACGGGGGAGAGGAGCACCAGCTCCAAGAACCAAACCCTGTTGGGCCAGTAGGGGGCCACCAACAGGATCCGCTCTCTGTCCTCCCTGACTTTGCACAAGGTCTGTGCAATTAGGCTCACAGGTAGAAACGCATACTTGAGAAAGCCCTGGGGCCAGCTGTGTGCCAGTGCATCTGTACCGAGGGGCGCCTCGAACAGACTGTACCACAACTGGCAGTGAGTGGTTTCTATCGAGGCAAACAGGTCGATCTGGGCCTGACCGAAAAGACTCCAAATCAGCTGAACCGTCTGAGGGTGAAGTCTCCACTCGCCCCGGAGCGAAGTCTGTTGGGAGAGCACGTCCGCTACCCGACTGAGTTTGCCTGGTATGTGGGTGGCTCGTAGAGACTTGACATTGTTTCGACACCAAAGGAGGAGATGGCGGGCTAGCTGTGACATGCGAAAGGAGCGTACACCGCCCTGGTGATTGATGTAGGCTACAGTCGCGGTGCTGTCTGACCGGACCAGCACGTGTTTGCCGTGAACCAAAGGTCGGAACCTCTTCAGGGCCAAAAACACTGTCAACAACTCGAGGCAATTGATATGCCAGTACAGCCGAGGGCCCGTCCAGACCCCTGCGGCTGCTTGCCCATTGCATACGGCGCCCCAGCCTGTGTTGGATGCATCTGTCATAACCAAAATGCGTCTGGACACTTGTTCTAGGGCGACTCCTGAGCGCAGATCCTGCAATAGCTCTGGTTTGGGAACACCCTCGTGCAACTCGCTTAGGACCTTGGCGGTCCCGCCAGGTGGCAGCGGTCTGCGGGCAAAGATGCACCGCGATCGCACGCTCCACCGGGGGAACCTCCGTATACCCCTTCGCTGGACCTCCATGGAAGGTGGTGAGAGAGGAAGAACCGCTAAACCGCGTTCTGGCTGAAAAAGGAGCCTTCCACAATTTAGTCAGTTCTTTATGCACTTCCGGGAAGAAAGGAACTGGGGTAGAGCGCGGCCAGCAGCCACGGTCGTTACCCAGATACCAATCATCCAGCCGCGAACGCTCGGGACGGGGTGGAGAATTCCACTCGAGCCCGATCACCTTGGCCGCCCGTTCAAGCATGGCCACCATTTCCGCATCTGCTACTGACTGAGAGCCCGCCCCCGCAGCGGATGCTTCAGACAGAGCATCTGCTTCAGATGGCTGCCCACTCTCCGTTGCTGCAACTTCCTCCTCTCCCGCAGGAGCCCCGAATAACCACTCCAATCCGTACTGAGCCGAATTTTCATAGTCATCCGTGAGCTCAATCGGTGAACAAACAGGGCGAGAGGATCGCGGGGATTTACCCGGTGAGGAACCACTCATTCCCTCCCGTTCTTCACCAACCCGCGAACGGAGTGTGCCGAGGGGCATGTCCTCGCAAGCAGGACATCCCTCCTCAGCGAACGCTGCTCCAGCATGCTCACAACCCAAACACAGAAGACAGAGCTCGTGCTGATCGCTTTGGGAGAGATAGAAGCCGCAACCAGAAGGACACGGAAGGAAAGGCATTGTAAACACACAAACCAACCGTGTCTGACTCTTTTAGAGAAATTTCTCTTTTAGTTTAATCAGAGGAAATCTGCTCTTCAAGATTCGTCGTCGAAGCCCCCAGGGGACTCTCACTGCTGCCGTGTTCGAGAAGGAAAAGACCGCTGCCCGTGCCGTAGATCCAACGATGAAGAGGTGAGTAACGCTGCTTCTCAACAAAGAGATGCTGCATTGGGCTCCGAAGAAATAGAACAATGAGTGTTGCTTAGCCCCCTCTTCTTATACCCGGATGTCCGGGGCAGAGCTGGCTATGCAAATACTGCACACCAATTCTCATTGGCCTTTTCTCAAAGCTGTCAGAGGTGTTCGGGCTCCCTAGAGTGACCCCTAGTGTCGTCACTTCGACACAACTTCGAACATGAACGACAGACGGGGAACTATAGGCCCCTACTCTATATACTGTTCTTTGTGTCCACTGAATAGATACAGCAATTGCTTCAGCTGTGTATCGGTATGGCTGTATTTGAAAAATACATATGACACAAAACTGAAAGCTATACTGGATGAACCTGTATGTTGCCCAGCTCTGCAATCCTTGAATGAGTGCCTTGTTCATTGGGAATGTTTTGTTTACCTGCCCATCCAGACTTAAATTTTACTGAACTATTAAAACACTATGGCACTAATTATTTTAAATATTAAACATGCAATTTAGTAAAAAAAACAAACAAACCTTATAATAAAGACAACACTGTTCTCTACCTTGCACATAGAGTAATTTCAACATAGCAATTAATTATTTTTGCATTTTACTGCTAAAATTCTCATTACCAAAAGGTTTCTAACTGTGTCTGAATATATGTGGTAATTTCAGCAGTTTAAAATTAAAATATTCTGAAAAAAGGAAATGGATATTCTTATAGATGTTTTCGCATGACCGAAAAATGACAGAGTGAATATTAACATACAGGTCCTTCTCAAAAAATTAGCATATTGTGATAAAGTTCATTATTTTCTGTAATGTACTGATAAACATTAGACTTTCATATATTTTAGATTCATTACACACAACTCGAAGTAGTTCAAGCCTTTTATTGTTTTAATATTGATGATTTTGGCATACAGCTCATGAAAACCCAAAATTCCTATCTCAAAAAATTAGCATATTTCATCCGACCAATAAAAGAAAAGTGTTTTTAATACAAAAAAAGTCAACCTTCAAATAATTATGTTCAGTTATGCACTCAATACTTGGTCGGGAATCCTTTTGCAGAAATGACTGCTTCAATGCGGCGTGGCATGGAGGCAATCAGCCTGTGGCACTGCTGAGGTGTTATGGAGGCCCAGGATGCTTCGATAGCGGCCTTAAGCTCATCCAGAGTGTTGGGTCTTGCGTCTCTCAACTTTCTCTTCACAATATCCCACAGATTCTCTATGGGGTTCAGGTCAGGAGAGTTGGCAGGCCAATTGAGCACAGTAATACCATGGTCAGTAAACCATTTACCAGTGGTTTTGGCACTGTGAGCAGGTGCCAGGTCGTGCTGAAAGATGAAATCTTCATCTCCATAAAGCTTTTCAGCAGATGGAAGCATGAAGTGCTCCAAAATCTCCTGATAGCTAGCTGCATTGACCCTGCCCTTGATAAAACACAGTGGACCAACACCAGCAGCTGACATGGCACCCCAGACCATCACTGACTGTGGGTACTTGACACTGGACTTCAGGCATTTTGGCATTTCCCTCTCCCCAGTCTTCCTCCAGACTCTGGCACCTTGATTTCCGAATGACATGCAAAATTTGCTTTCATCCGAAAAAAGTACTTTGGACCACTGAGCAACAGTCCAGTGCTGCTTTTCTGTAGCCCAGGTCAGGCGCTTCTGCCGCTGTTTTTTGGTTCAAAAGTGGCTTGACCTGGGGAATGCGGCACCTGTAGCCCATTTCCTGCACATGCCTGTACACGGTGGCTCTGGATGTTTCTACTCCAGACTCAGTCCACTGCTTCCGCAGGTCCCCCAAGGTCTGGAATCGGTCCTTCTTCACAATCTTCCTCAGGGTCCGGTCACCTCTTCTCGTTGTGCAGCGTTTTCTGCCACACTTTTTCCTTCCCACAGACCTCTTGCTTGAGGGTGTCAATGATGGCCTTCTGGACAGCAGTCAGGTCGGCAGTCTTACCCATGATTGCGGTTTTGAGTAATGAACCAGGCTGGGAGTTTTTAAAAGCCTCAGGAATCTTTTGCAGGTGTTTAGAGTTAATTCGTTGATTCAGAAGATTAGGTTAACCCTCTGGGGTCGACGGTCGCGCCGGCGCGACCAGCTCACTTTTTTTAAGATCAGTGCGAAAGATACTAAAATTGCTCTGTCGATATTAGTCACACAAATACGAGTTATACATCATTCAAAATGGTTAAGTGTATACTTTTTTTTGTGTACACTCAGAATAACAACTGAACTTTGTTCTTTTTTAAAATAAAGAAAAAAGACGGGGTGTTTTTTCTGTCTTCAGCGTCTCCGCGCACTGCGATTAGAAACGCCTCAATAAATGTATCTTTAACTCGGTGGAGGCTCAGCACACAGACAGTTAATATACATGGATAGAAAGCTTAATATCTCTACTTTTAAATAAAACAAGTCTTGTCGAAAACAAATGTTCTGTTATAAAGTAATCCGTATGAAACCAACAACATGTTGAGTTTTGCACTCAGTGTTCATTAGCGATAATGAAGTTGACGCCTCCGCTTTTGATATGATAATTAGCCATGTGCGCCGCGCGGGAATGTTAACGCCCACATCACCGCAAACTAACTTTGAGAATTCATCGCGTTCATATCAGCTACTGTTTGCTTATGGAAGAAGACACACTGAGCGGACTAAACACTGAATTCACCAGATGAAGAACAGAATGCGACGCGCGGCTGATCCACGTGACGCGATCGTTCTGATGAGCAAGTAATGTGTCTTATTTGCATTAGTTAACGTGCTATTCTTACATATACTTGAACACATAGCTGTGTTTTTCTAAAACTATAACTCCTGGCTAAAAGGTTTGAAATCGAGTGAAAAGGATAGGTACAATTCATATAATAGGCTACTACACAATTCATTGTATCTAAATTCTTACGACGCAATGAAGGTTTCATGCTCTATAGGCTATAATATAAAACAAAATATATAAGTAATAGGACTGTACTGTTTTTAGTGATCGCATACCTGCATCACATATGACTCTTCACTTGAATCTGAGGTAGTTGTATTAACATTATTTGTACGGAATACCAGGGGTAGTTCAGTTTTTGTGGTCGAGTAAATGCACAGATATAGTAATTCACTGATGTAATTATATGTGCATCGCCATAATATTGAAGTATATGTACTTGTTTGACGTTACTAAATAATAATATAGATTCTCTAATTGTTATCTGAGTGCTGCTCACACTGCAAAAAAATCTCTATCTTAGATTTTTGTCTTGTTTCCATTCAAAATATTTAAAAATTCTTAAATCAATAAGGATTTTCTAGACAAGTAAACAATGTCTTGTT
The DNA here is from genome assembly GCA_033026305.1 of Cirrhinus molitorella. Classification (NCBI taxonomy): domain Eukaryota; kingdom Metazoa; phylum Chordata; class Actinopteri; order Cypriniformes; family Cyprinidae; genus Cirrhinus; species Cirrhinus molitorella. The sequence continues at coordinate 40,349,212 of CM065122.1, read as the reverse complement.
TTCAGACACTAGAAAATTAAGTGAGTTTTTGCTTGAAACAAGCAAAATAATCTGCCAATGGGGTAAGCAAAATAATCTAGCCTTCTGTTTGAAATAAGATTATTTTGCTTACCCTATTGGCAGGTTATTTTGCTTGGTTTAAGCCAAACCTCACTTAATTTTGACTTATTTTTTCTGAAAACAAGACAATAATTTTTACTTGTCTAGAAAATCCTTCTTGATTTAAGAATTTTTAGATATTCTGGCTGGAAACAAGACAAAAAAATCTAAGCTAGAAAAGCAGTTTTTTTGCAGCGCACACTTTTTTTTTTTAACAGATTTGCTAGTGAAAAGTGTTAATATATCTTCACATTTTTAGCACAGCAAGCAAGGCACAACACTTTTCCACATAGAGGAATTACAATAAAATAGATGAAAATCTTTGAGCATTCTCACATTCTTTCTTCACAGTGCTCCAACTTGATGGGTGAACATTACCTTTGATGGGGGGAACATTAGCCATTGTGGGAGTGTCTTTTGTCTCTCCTTGTGTGAATTACATGAATATTCAGAGCTATTAACACTCCCATGAATATGGCAATGCTGGCCAAAAAACTTACTTTCAAAATTCAAATTATTATATCTTTGTTTGTGATGAAGTGGTTGGAATGATTCTCACATCATTGTGAAGTAAATATTCTAGCTTACAAGACTGATTACTCAAATGATTTCGTCAGAACTATTCAGTAGGTTTTTTTAGGCCATCTTTTAGATGAATGTTTTTTCCTAAAATGTGCTAACCACGCATAATATTTTTTTTCTACAAAATGCAAACATGTACATCTATCTTTCTCACATATTATTGTAGCACAGTGTATGCTGAATACAAGAAAAATACATATGGGCAAATAGTATGTTATAAGTAGCTGAAATAAGCACAAATGTCAGGGCATGTCAGCACACCTCAAGGGCCCCAAAATCACCTCAGACCCCAGAGGGTTAATAGCTCGTTTAGAGAACCTTTTCATGATATGCTAATTTTTTGAGATAGGAATTTTGGGTTTTCATAAGCTGTATGCCAAAATCATCAATATTAAAACAATAAAAGGCTTGAACTACTTCGAGTTGTGTGTAATGAATCTAAAATATATGAAAGTCTAATGTTTATCAGTACATTACAGAAAATAATGAACTTTATCACAATATGCTAATTTTTTGAGAAGGACCTGTATAAGTGTCCATGACTGATGGTCTCATCCTACATAACATTTTTTAAGGGACAATTACACACACACACACACACACACACACACACACACACTTTTTTTTTTAATAAATCTTGATTTTAAATTAAGCATTATGTGACAGAACCTTAAAAATAGGTAGGCAATCTTTTTATACTGTTCCAGTTAAAAGTTAAAAATTCTCTCGTCAAACCGTGTACCGGACTAATACCTTAATACCTCATTCTTAATATGCTTATTACTACCAAAATCATCAGCCTCATTTCTAACCTATTCCTAACTTATTTATCATTATTGAAATGTGTTCTGTTAATGTTTATTCAATAAATGGGAAAAAAATATTAGTTTACTTTAAGAGTCTATACATTATGTTCTTTCAGGTTTTCCACATCATTCCACATCATGAAAATCTATCAGTTTTCAATAAAATAATGAACAATTTTTTTTAAAATTGCAGAAGGTCTTGTGGTAATATATATCAATAACTCTGAAATAAAAAATATTTTAAATGACAGGGGAAACACTGACTCACCTTGAACTCAGAGTAACTGTTTATTTTTTATTAAGTCTAAATTTAGTCTTGCATTTCTTTAGCTTGTGCAAATATTGTACATCAGTATTTGCTTGCATTAATTCTGTCTTTTACAGATGAACAAGGATGGTGTTACTGAGATGTCAAGACCCTGTTTGCCAGAAGCAAGTTCAGAACAGGTATTTTGTCATTTTGGTTAAGTTCTGCTCACTTTATATCTGCAAAATAGAAAGTTGACATAGAGACTTGACCAGTGTTGAGTAAGTTACTTTAAAAAAGTAATCCACTACAAATGACTAATTACTTCTTTAAAATTGTAATTTGATTACATTACTGATTGCTGCATTTAAAAAGTAATCAGATTCCTAATAATTTTACTTTCAAGTTACTTTCATATTTACTTTAAGTTATCAAAACTAAAAAATACAGAACAAAGATAAACTCTTAGTTATTTCATTAATTTAATATTGACTGAAAAATTACATGAGTATTATTTGTATACACTTACAGTATCTCAGTCTCCATGAATATCTTCCTGAAACAAATCACTAAAATGAATGAAAATGGCATGAAAAATACATTACAGTATGTCTATAAAGAAAGCTTAAAGTGTCTATCCTCTGATAAAATAATCTGTATATGAAACAAACTCAAGTTAATTTACAATCTTTCCTGTCTGATCTTACCAATAATGTGATCATGCCCACACACATTGCACACTATAAGATCCACACAAAACTAACCTGACGTGCAAACGTGTCATTGTCCACATCACCTCCGTGAAAAAAGAACGATTATTAGAAGATGCCTTAATCCAGTGCATGATCAAGTCATTTATTTTTACTTGGATTAGTGTAGCATTTTTACTTAGATTATTGTATACAAATTATAATTGCGTTCATTATAAACAACATATTGAAATCTAGCCAGAACGAATTTAAGAAACTGAAACTGGACTAGGCTCCATCTCTCATTCGGCACGAATACACAAGTGTCACGCCCCTGGACTGTTTTTGTTGTGTTTTCTTCCCCATGTGCTCTGTGTGACCTAGTTTCTGTCGTTCATTGATTGTGTCATTAAGTTCAGGTGTGTGTCGTTATCTACCCTTTATAAGTTCCTTCCAGTCCTATGCTTTTTGTCCAGTCTTCATCAATGTGTACGTGAACCTCCTGTGTTGGAATCTTTCTTTGTGAACTATTAAAAGCCTGTTGATCTTCATGAGCCTGCGTGTTTCAGACACACCGTAGTGTGACAACAAGAGATAGATTTTTTTTGGCTTTGTTAATAAGTTTGTTATTTAAGTTAAATACATTTAGTTTAGGACTATTTATTTTATTCCTTTTATGTTGTTTTATTCTACACATAATCACTGCAGGTGCATGATGTGATGATGGTTGAATCGTTTGTGCTGCTATTTGTGCATGCACTAAGTTTTTATTTACTTTAAATCTAATTTAACATTCTAATTGTGTCGGTCAACTGTTAATGATCGGTTAATGAATGAGCGTTGGTTGTCAGTCAGGAAAACTAACTAAATGAACCACATTCTCTGCGCGCCCATCCACTACACCACTGATGGAGAGGTAACTTTGAGAAAATTAAGATGTGTGGTCAATATGCGGCAAATTTTGTGTTTTGTTTTGTTGTTTTTTTTTACATGAATATCTTCCGTGTAGTAGTTTTCCTCCGTGAGCATGCTCTTGATAGGTGTCACCATTTTGTTTAAACGTGTGACAGTTGATCATAGTTATGATTCAAGTCAAGGCCAACTAGTCACTTATAGTAATTAATTAATAAAAACACAAGATGGGAATGCTTTGCAATACATATACAGATATGCAAAAAATAATACAGATGCTGACATTCAGCTCATAAGATGCAACTTAATGGTAACAGTTGTAGGATTACAAATTTAAGAATCTGTTTAAGATCTGAAGAAGGTTATCTACATTGTATTAGGCATTTAATGTGAACATAGTGGCGTCTGTTTACTGAAAGGCAACTTGATGTGAATTTCACACCTTGGTAGTTCCCGTGACCAGGGGGGTGTTCCATAAAACAAGTTTACCAAATAAGCCCGGCTTATTTCATTTAGTCTGACTTATTGTCACTTGATTTGGCTCAAAATAAGTCAGACTAACTGAAATAAGCCTGGCTTATTTGGTAAACTTGTTTTATGGAATACCCCCCTGGTGAAGATTAAACCATTTGGGTACTGTTAAGTAAGTTTGTTCAACCTCACAGTCGGGGGTTGATTTCCTGTATTGTTTTTAGAAGTGGTTACTTCTGAAGTTCTGTAAGATCAAGGACTGATTTAAGGACTGCCCACTGAATGCCTATATAAACTACAATATATCATGGCCAAATTCAGACTTGGATGGACTACAGCAAACACACAAGCGAGGTTTTTCAATAAAGAGTAACTTCTGCTTGAAAGATATCCCAAGCCTCCTGGATCTTTACTTAAAGAAGAAATTAAGTTTTCAACACAGTGCAGCATTTATGTTGACATTTACTTTTAATAATTTAGCAGATGCTTTAATCCAACACGATGTACAAATAGAAACAACAACAACAAAAAACAATAGAAGTAGGGTGATCAAACCAATAATTATAGCATTACAATTTTCCTCTATATTCCCTCTATACAATTTAATAAAAGTTTAATAAATGTTTGATATAATGTGTGTGCAATATGCAATTTTTATTTTATTTTATTTTATTTTTTGCATCAATACACTGGTTTGTTACATTTTAGCTGTATTGTAAGCAATATCTACTTTGTGTTTATGGATATGGAGAATCACACAGGTACTGGGCAGGAAAATTGAAAACAGTCCCATTATAATGTACTGATTCAGATTAAGAAAAAAAAAAAGGTCTCATCTCATAAGTGAGGTGCTGCAAAACCATTTAAATGTTGTATGCATGCTTATGTGAGTTGGTATTTGACTATCCAGCTGTGTTCATTTTACATCTCAACCATAGAAAGTTCAGACAGAACCTTAATAGACAGTCAAGAGTCATGTTAAAGACATCATTTCAGTTTGTGGCCACAAACAGTCTTACACTGTCTAGGTTTTTTCTTTGAATTTCTTTAGCTCATGCAAATATTCAGCATCAGTATTTACACACAGTCATTGTCTCTTTCACAGATGAACACAGATGTGACTGCTACTGAGATATCAGGAAAGACCCTGTTTGCCAGAATCAAGTTCATAACGGGTATTGTGTCATTTTGTTTGATTGTGCTTACATTATATCTGCAAAATAGACAGTTGACATTGAGACTTGAGGTAGAGTTACACACTGCATTACAAGGACAAAACGGTTTGCCAGGACGTATTGAAATCATAAGCATATATGAATATGAACGCAATGCGCAAAGTATCTCATTAACCCTCTGGGGTCTGAGGGTGTTTTTGGGCCCTGAAGAAGTTTTAACATGCTCTGACATTTGTGCATTTTTCAGTATCTTAAAAACATATTTATGGCTAAAGTCAAGTTACATTGTATTCAGCACAAACTGGGCTACAATAATATGCAAGCAACATGAATGTACATGTTTGTGTTTTTGAGAAAACAACGTTTATGTGTGGTTAGTGAAAAACTAAAAAATTAAAGTGTCTGAAAATAGGCCATTTAACACATGCAGAACATTTGTTTACAAGACTTTTGAGATCTGGATGTGGGAGGCTAGAGTTTTTTCTGAAAATCATCTAATTCACTCGTTCAAAGAAAACAATATATTGATGTAAATTTACCAAAACATGTTTTGTGATGGAAAGACAATATGCAAGAGATTGACAATGGTCATGAATATTTAGTGATTCACACCTGAGAGAGACAAAAAGCCCTCTCTAATGGCCCATCAACCACACTGTGACTCTCAGGTAAGAAACAATGTGAGAAGATTCAAAGAATGGAGTTTTAGATAAATTGTATTTTATTTACAACAGAGTATAATCAAAACATACATTATGAAGGTCAAATACACATTGAGAACCCTGATCTGTTTTTTATTTTTTATTTTTTTAATTCTGTTCAACAAGTGAAACAAGTAAATCATACCTGACATTTAAGTGTTTGCAAAACTCATCATCAAGAGTCAAGAAACTTGTTTTGTACTAGAATATCAGTATAGTTGAACATCTGAAGTTGCATCTGAGTTTTATCTCAGAGAAACTAATTATTGTTTAGCACGTTAAACGTCTATTCGCGATTAGAGTATTACTAATAAACATGTTCTAAACATACACTCAGTATAAACACTCATAGGCTATTTGTTATTTTATTTATTTCATTTTGCGATAAATTAATAAAATACATATACAAATGTGATCTTATAGTCATAAACACAGGCATGTTTTATATGCAATACATGCTGTCTAATCATTCTTAGACTCTATCCTTCAGTGTTACAGTGAAACACTATTACTTTTATATCGCATCGTTTTCTAGAACAATAAGAAAACATCTTGGCGTCGTAAGACGTTAAGATGCAATGAACTGAAACGTACTTCATAACGTTTCACTTGATGTAGTCAGCAATTATAGTTTGGAAAAACAGGTAAAATGTATACAACCTAGTCTGTAACAGTAACACAATAACAGCGAATGCAAGTAGGCTAATAAAAGAAAGTCTTACATGTAAATGTAGAATGTATTCTCTGTTGAATCTGCTGTTTGTCACATCGCGTTCTTCTTCTGATGAGATAAATATAAGATTTATTCCTCTCAGCACGTCTTCTTTCAGAAATGAACAGTAATCCAGATAAACGTGACAAAGTCTTGCAGCTTTGTTGACGGTGATGTGGGCGTTTACCTCCCACGCTTCTCACGTGGCTAATTGTAATATGAAAGCGAAAGTAACTTATGGGCGTAGACAAATTAAAGTATCAGCTCCAAGGGGAAAGACTGGACATTGCGTTGGTTTCATAAGGATTACTTTATCACATAATATTTGTTTTCGATAACACTTACTTCGTTTAAGAGTAGAAATATATAGCTTTCTCCAGGTATATGTATAATGTCTCTGTGTGCTGTTTTCTCCGAGTATTTGATCATTTAAGTGAGGCGTTTCAAAATTAAGATCACAGAGACCAACGCGGCACACAGCAGTCCCTCTCTATTTTCTTTATTTGTCAAAAGCTTGCCGTTTTATTGTTATTATGTGTCTGTAACTGACGGAGTAATTTAAGTTTATATAAGGGGCTTTTAAAAAAACGCACCAAAACGTGCCAGCGCGGTCTTCGACCCCAGAGGGTTAACTGAGGTGATTTTGGGGCCCTTGAGGTGTGTTGACATGCCCTGACATTTGTGCTTATTTCAGCTACTTATAACATACTATTTACCCATATGTATTTTTTTTTGTATTCCGCACAAACTGTGCTACAATAATATGTGAGAAAGATGGATGTACATGTTTGCATTTTGTAGAAAAAAAATATTATGCGTGGTTAGCACATTTTAGGAAAAAACATTTCTTAAACACATGGCCTTAAAACACATACTGAATAGTTCTGACGAAATCATTTGAGTAATCAGTCTTGTAGGCTAGAATATTTACTTCAAAATGATGTGAGAATCATTCTGACCACTTCATCACAAACAATGATATAATGATTTTAATTTTGAAAGTAAGTTTTTGGCCAGCATTGCCATATTCATGGGAGTGTTAATAGCTCTGAATATTCATGTAATTCACACAAGGAGAGACAAAAGACACTCCCACAATGGCTAATGTTCCCCTATCAAAGCTAATGTTCGCCCATCAAGTTGGAGTGCTGTGAAGAAAGAATGTGAGAATGCTCAAAGATTTTCATTTATTTCATTGTAATTCCTCTATGTGGAAAAGTGTTGTGCCTTGCTTGCAGTGCTACAAATGTGAAGATATATTAACACTTTTCACTAGCAAATCTGTTAAAAAAGGGTGAGCATACAGATAACAATTAGAGAACCTATATTATTATCACTGTTTCTGTAATGCCAAACAAGTACACATACTGTTTGAATTATGACAATGTAAACATAATTACATCAGTAAAATATTAATTTTAGAAATATTAATTACAGTGCACTTATTTTTTTACTAATATCAATCACTAATAACCATGCATAACAAAAACATCAGATTTTGTTACGTCAAACAAGTACATATACTTCAATATTATGGCGATGCAAACACAATTACATCAGTGAATTATTATATCTGTGCATTTACTCGATCGCAAAAACTGAACTACCCCTGGTACTGCCGTACAAATAATGCTAATAAAACTACCTCAGACTCAAGTGAAGGAGTCATATGTGATGCAGGTATGCGATCACTAAAAACAGTACAGTCCTATTACTTTTATATTATCCTATAGAGCATGAGACCTTCATTGCATCGTAAGAATTTAGATACAATGAATTGTATTGTATGAATTGTACCTATCCTTTTCACTCGATTTCAAACCTTTTAGCCAGGACTTATAGTTTTGGAAAAACCCAGCTATGTGTTCAAGTTTATGTGAGAATATCACGTTAACTAATGCAAATAAGAAACATTACTTGCTCATCAGAACGATCGCCTCACGTGGATCAGCCGCGCGTCGCATTCTGTTCTTCATCTGAGGTGAATTCTGTGTTTAGTCCTCTCAGTGTATCTTCTTCCATAAGTGAATATTAGCTGAGATGAACTCGATGAATTCTCAAAGGTTGGTTTGCGGTGATGTGGGCGTTAAAATCCCCGCGCGGCGCACATGGCTAATTATCATATCAAAAGCAAAACTAAAGAGAGGGTGTTAACAAATTAACTTATAATGAGATCTGAGTGCAAAACTCAACATGCTGTTGGTTTCATACGGATTACTTTATAAGTAGAGATATCAAGCTTTCTATTAATGTATATAAGATGTCTGTGTGCTGAACATCCACAGAGTTAAAGACACATTTACTGAGGCGTTATTAATCGCAGTGCGCGGAGACGCTGAAGACAGAAAAAATACCCTGTCTGTTTTCTTTATTTAAAAAAAGAACAAACTTCAGTTGTTATTGTGAGTGTGCATAAAAAAAGTATACACCTAACCATTTCGAATGATGTATAACTCTGATTTGTGAGACTAATATCGACAGAGTATTTTTAGTGTCTTTCGCACTGAAAAAAAAGTGAGCTGGTCGCACCAGCGCGACCGTCGACCCCAGGGGGTTAACTGGCAGCCTAACTTCCAGTTTCACTGACTCTGCAAGATGGTGGGCCGTTCTAAAGTGACTGAAAGCCTCCGGCAGCAGGTTGTCCAGATGAAGGCCAAAGGGATGACCCTATCAGCCATAGCAAGTTGGTTGTTCCAAATCTGTGATTTCAAGAATATTGAATCTTTACAACATCACAAACTCATTCAAGTCCCCCAAGAAGGCTGGTCGTCCACGGAAGACAAATACAAGAGAGGACAGGATACTGTGGAGGATCTCAATGGGCAATCGTTTCCACACTGCAGCTGGAATTGCTCACACCAGTTCAGCGCTGAACAGGGTAAGGATCTGTCTCGTCATACAGTGTCTCGACGTTTAAGAGCATTTGGACTGAAAGCCCACTCTGCAGTGACCAAACCTCTCATTAGCAGAAAGAATCAAAAGGCTAGACTAAGCTTTGCTGAGGAGCATGTCGTGTGGACAGAGGAGAACTGGTCCAAAGTTCACTTCAGTGATGAAAGCAAGTTTGATTTATTTGGGTCCGATGGGAAACATTATGTTCGGTGAAAAACTGGAGAAAGACTGAACCCAAAGTGTGTAAAAAGTCAGTGAAAAGTGGAGGAGGAAGTGTCATGGTTTGGGGCATGTTTTCTGCAGCAGGAGTTGGGCCTCTTATACAGCTACATGGCAGAGTGAATGCAAATGTTTATCAGAACCTTCTTCAACAACATATGGTTCCTTCCCTGCGTTCATCACCCAATCAGTCCAGAGTGTTCATGCAGGACAACGCTCCATGTCACACAGCAAAACGCGTAAAGCAGTTCCTTGAAACTGAAAACATTCAAATAATGACATGGCCTGCCCAGAGTCCTGATCTCAGCCCAATAGAGAACCTCTGGAAAATCCTTGGCGACAAAGTTATGGCCAAGAAACCCACTACAGTCACCGAACTGTGGAGGAGACTGGAAGAAGAGTGGACCAAAATCAGACCAGAGCAGTGTGAGAGACTAGTGCTGTCCTGTGGCCGCAGATGTGCTTAAGTCATTCAGAGCAGAGGCCTGTACACTTCCTACTAATTGCTGACTGTTGTAACCTTCAGAAAATTTTGTTGTAATCTTTTTTCATGCTACAGTCATTGTTGTTCTCTAATTTTGATCAGTGTGTTTTCTGCAAAATAATGGTTTTTGTTGAAATGCCTTAGTTATTTTGTGGAAAAGGTGTTCTGGTAGCATGGTATAGACAGGACAAAAACTCCTTCAACTGTTGGGCAGTGAAGATCACATTATTTCAGAATTGTTCTCTAATTTTGATGTCCAGTGTATATATTAATTAATCTGAATTCAACACCTTTATATTTAAATTCTATTACTAAAATTCTTCCCACCTGGTCCTTGTACACTTGCCTTATACTTTCAATTCTATCCTTTCTTATCGTCATTGCTACACCCCTTGCATTTATTGTACCATTATTATAATATATTTCTTCTTTCCAAACCTCTCTAACTTCTCTTATTTTATCTTCCAAATTGTTTCCTGAATACAGATGATGTCGCTCCGGTATGTATATTTTAACTCCTTAAACTTATTTATATTCCTCAGCCCATTTGAATTTATTGAGTTAACAGTAATCATAAGAACAACCAAAAAAAAAAAAAAGCATTTGCATTTCATTGCGACATGTAATACTAAACAAAATTCACATACCATAATGTAATTCTTTTATTTGTTCGATTCTGTCCTTGTCCTTCTCCGCCTTTCTTTTGCCACTTAGTCTCTGGGCTGTTGTCTGCATTCTTTGTGGGCTTGTCTCTCTCCCCTTTTCTCTTCTACTATCACTTCCTCAAAGCATTCCCTCTTGCATCACCCTTTAATCTTTCTCAGTTGTCCCTTCCTTACCATCCTCTCCTTCCTCATCATACTCTTCATTCTCCTCTTCCTGCTCCATCCCTTCTTCATCATCAGCCTTCTCACTGGTTGTTTCAACTCTCCAGCCCCAATTAGTTTTATCCTCTCCTTCAGCTCTTTCACCTTCATCCACCACACTCTCCATTACATTACCAATCTCCTTGTATGGCTCCTCTGGTTGATCTCTGTCTTTTCTCTCATTATCATCCCTTTGTTCTCTCTCTTCCTCCGTCACTCTTTCTGTTTGCTCTCCACATTCTCTGGCATAGTGACCCACTTTGCTGCACCTGAAACACTTAAACTCTGGACATTCTCTGAAAAGATGACCTGGTTTAATACACAGTCTGGACACACGCACCTGTCTGTCGTGTATAACACAAAAGTACTCTGTACCCCTTAATGTCTCAAACCTTGTTGAATAAGGGAGCGAGCGCACTTGATCTGTGAATTGCACTTTCAGAAATCTTGTTCCATCTACTGTGTCTGTTCCAAGCCCTACGCGGTGCTTGATTGCAGAAAGTGGTTTTACTCCCCAATCTTCAAGTTTAACCAGTATCTTTTCATGTTCCAAATAAACTGGCAGATTGCTGGCTTGCACCATTGCTCCCTTTACTCTCATGCCATCTATTAATTTTTTTTTTTTGCATCTTCATCTTTCATTGTCAATTCATAAGTCTTTTCCCCTCTCACTCTGCATCCCACCACTTCTCCACACTCCTCCTTCACCCCTCTTAATAAATCCATCATAGAAATGTTTTTGGTTCCTGCCACCTCCACTTCCACTTTTGGTTCTTTGGAATATCTGCTTTCTCCACATACCTCTCTTCTGTTATTTCCTCTCTCCTATTGTTTACAGTCTACATGTCCATTAGGTCTTTCATTGGTATTTCCTTTGGTAGCTTGTCCGGCTTTCATTTTGCTATTTTTGTTGGCTTCCATTCTTTCGTTTGAAATCCCAGCACATGTATCTGTAGGTCCCCCAAACAGCAAAAGCTGTCAGGGGAACACTATCAACTAATATAAACTTTTAAAAATCAAATGTGATTCCAAATAAAGAAAACACAAACTCCTATAGTATTTGAAAAATCTTCAACAATCTCCTTTTGCGCTTTCACCAACTCACTTCCTATGAAATGCAACTCGCTAGCGCCCTCAGGGTGGTATGGCCGTAAGCGAGGGTTGCCGCAAAGAATTAGCTTCTTAAAGATCAGCCCCCCGTAAAGGCCAGTGTATTACAGTTAAGAAAAACTTACAGCACCTGGTATTCCCAGGCAGTCTCCCAGCCAAGTACTAACCAGGCCCTCCCCTGCTTAGCTTCTGAGATCAGACGAGATCGGGCGCACTCATGGTGGTATGGCCGTAAGCAAGGGCTGCCGCAAAGAATTTTGGTGCGTTTTTTTTTAAAAGCCCCATATATAAACTTAAATTACTCCGTCAGTTTTGATCATACAGATAAGATCAATACATCAATCAAATCTGTAAACGGTCTACTTTTATTTGTACAGACACATAATAACTATAAAACTGTGAGCTTTTGACAAATAAAGAAAATGTACAGAGAGTGCTGTGTGCCACGTTGGTCTCCCTGATCTTCATTTTGAAAACCATCACTTAAATGATCAAATACTCGGCGAAAACAGCACACAGAGACATTATACATATACCTTGAGAAAGCTTGATATTTCTACTCTTAAACGAAGTACAAACAAATATTCTGTGATAATGTAATCCATATAAAACCAAGGTGATGTCCAGTCTATCCCCTTGGAGCTGATTATCTTTAATTAGCTGACACCCATAAGTTAGTTTCGCTTTCATATCATAATTAGCCACGTGCGAGGTAAACGCCCACATCACAGTCAACAAAGCAGCAAGACTTCGTCAAGATCGTTTGGACTATGTTCGTTTCTGAAAGAAGACGTGCTGTGAGGAATAAATCTTATATTTACCTCATCAGAAGAAGAACGCGAAGTGATGCCCAGCAGATTCAACAGAGAATAAATTCTGCATTTACATGTAAGTCTTTCTTTTATTAGCCTGCTTGCATTCGCTGTTGTGTTACTGTGACAGACTAAGTTGTATACATTTTACTAGTTAGACTTTTTCCAAACTATAATTGCTGACTACATCAAGTGAAACGTTATGATGTACATTTCAATTCATTGCATCTAAGTGTCTCACGACACAAGGATGTTTTTTATTGTTCTAGAAAACGAAGCGATGCAAGAATGTTTAGACCGCATGTATTGCATACAAAACATGCTTGTTTATGACTATACGATCATATTTGTATATATATTTTATTTATCGCAAAATGAAATAAAATAAAAAATAGCCTACGAGTGTTTATACTGAGTGTATGTTTAGACCATGTTTTTTAGCAATACTATGATCGCGAATAGATGTTTAACGTGCTAAACAATAATTAGTTTCTCAGATATAAAACTCAGATACAACTTCAAATGTTCAACTGCACTGATATTCTAGTGCAAAACAAGTTTCTTGACTACTGATGAGTTTTGCAAGCACTTAAATGTCAGGTATGATTTACTTGTTTCACTTGTTGAACAGAATTCAGAAAAAAAAACACAAAGTCTGTTCATATCTGTAGATCAGAGTGCTTAATAATGTGTATTTGACCTTCATTATGTCTTTTGATTATACTGTGTTGTAAATAAAATACAACTAATTTAAAACTCCATTTTTTTTATCTTCTCACATTGTTTCTTACCTGACAGTCACAGAGTCAGGTAAGAAACCATTAGGGTTTCAACCCTAATGGATGGGTCATTAGGGTTGGCTCTTTGTGTCTCTCACTCTGGTTATCCCCACTTCCATCCATTTCTTAAAAAATACTTCTTTCTCTTGCTTTAAAATATTGTTATTTAAGAACAGAGGTTGATTTAAAATGTTTTCTCTCCCGTGTGGATCATATTCAATGTTTGTTAAAAACTTCCCCCAGGCACTAAAAATTTCTCTATAAAACTCTCAGGTGTGAATCACTAAATATTCATGACCATTGTCAATCTTTTGCATATTGTTTTTCCATCACAAAACATGCTTTGGTAAATTTACATCAATATATTGTTTTCTTTGAACGAGTGAATGGGATGATTTTCACATCATTTTGTAGAAAAAGCTCTAGCCTACCACATCCAGTTCTCAAAAGTCTTGTGAACAAATTTTCTGTGTTTCATGACCGTATTTCAGTCACTTTATTTTTTTAGGTTTTCACTAACCACACATAAACATTGTTTTCTCAAAAACACAAACATGTACATTCATGTTGCTTGCATATTATTGTAGCCCAGTTTGTGCTGATTACAATATCTGACTTTAGCCAGTAATATGCTTTTAAGATACTGAAAAATGCACAAATGTCAGGGCATGTCAAAACTTCTTCAGGGCCCAAAAACACCCTCAGACCCTAGAGGGTTAAAGATCATTCCCCCTAAAGGCCAGTGTATTACAATAAAGAAAAGCTTACAGCACCTGGTATTCCCAGGCGGTCTCCCATCCAAGTACTCACCAGGCCCGCCCCTGCTGAGCTTCCAAGATCAGACGAGATTGTGCGCGCTTTTTTTTTTTTTTTTTTTGAAGAAATTCCATCATACAATTTTTAATTGTATTCACATACAAATAGTTATTTTTCTTAGGAAAATGTCTTTAAATTACAAAGAATACATCACAATATCACCAATATACATGTAAAAAGTGCATTAAAAGAACATATCAATGAAATTTCAAACAATAAAAATCACAAACCATTTAAAATAGAGACTAAAAAACTAGAAAAACAAATCACTTCCAGGTACATTCCATGCCAACTCTTTTAAAACCCCACAAACTTGTGGAGTAAAAACATGATAAAAGGCATCCAACATACAGGTCCTTCTCAAAAAATTAGCATATTGTGATAAAGTTCATTATTTTCTGTAATGTACTGATAAACATTAGACTTTCATATATTTTAGATTCATTACACACAACTCGAAGTAGTTCAAGCCTTTTATTGTTTTAATATTGATGATTTTGGCATACAGCTCATGAAAACCCAAAATTCCTATCTCAAAAAATTAGCATATCATGAAAAGGTTCTCTAAACAAGCTATTAACCTAATCATCTGAATCAACTAATTAACTCTAAACACCTGCAAAAGATTCCTGAGGCTTTTCAAAACTCCCAGCCTGGTTCATTACTCAAAACCGCAATCATGGGTAAGACTGTCGACCTGACTGCTGTCCAGAAGGCCATCATTGACACCCTCAAGCAAGAGGTCTGTGGGAAGGAAAAAGTGTGGCAGAAAACGCTGCACAACGAGAAGAGGTGGCCGGACCCTGAGGAAGATTGTGGAGAAGGACCGATTCCAGACCTTGGGGGACCTGCGGAAGCAGTGGACTGAGTCTGGAGTAGAAACATCCAGAGCCACCGTGTACAGGCGTGTGCAGGAAATGGGCTACAGGTGCCGCATTCCCCAGGTCAAACCACTTTTGAACCAGAAACAGCGGCAGAAGCGCCTGACCTGGGCTACAGAGAAGCAGCACTGGACTGTTGCTCAGTGGTCCAAAGTACTTTTTTCGGATGAAAGCAAATTTTGCATGTCATTCAGAAATCAAGGTGCCAGAGTCTGGAGGAAGACTGGGGAGAGGGAAATGCCAAAATGCCTGAAGTCAAGTACCCACAGTCAGTGATGGTCTGGGGTGCCATGTCAGCTGCTGGTGTTGGTCCACTGTGTTTTATCAAGGGCAGGGTCAATGCAGCTAGCTATCAGGAGATTTTGGAGCACTTCATGCTTCCATCTGCTGAAAAGCTTTATGGAGATGAAGATTTCATTTTTCAGCACGACCTGGCACCTGCTCACAGTGCCAAAACCACTGGTAAATGGTTTACTGACCATGGTATTACTGTGCTCAATTGGCCTGCCAACTCTCCTGACCTGAACCCCATAGAGAATCTGTGGGATATTGTGAAGAGAAAGTTGAGAGACGCAAGACCCAACACTCTGGATGAGCTTAAGGCCGCTATCGAAGCATCCTGGGCCTCCATAACACCTCAGCAGTGCCACAGGCTGATTGCCTCCATGCCACGCCGCATTGAAGCAGTCATTTCTGCAAAAGGATTCCCGACCAAGTATTGAGTGCATAACTGAACATAATTATTTGAAGGTTGACTTTTTTTGTATTAAAAACACTTTTCTTTTATTGGTCGGATGAAATATGCTAATTTTTTGAGATAGGAATTTTGGGTTTTCATGAGCTGTATGCCAAAATCATCAATATTAAAACAATAAAAGGCTTGAACTACTTCGAGTTGTGTGTAATGAATCTAAAATATATGAAAGTCTAATGTTTATCAGTACATTACAGAAAATAATGAACTTTATCACAATATGCTAATTTTTTGAGAAGGACCTGTATTAAGGAAAAATATTTTAGATTTATATCATAAATATTTATACTTATTTATAATCTAAATTGTATACAGGTATAAACATATGAACATATAAATATTTTGTTTTAATATATACATGTATGTGTGTGTATTTATTTGTACATAATAACATAATAATACAAAATATACAAAGTAAACACACATATAGTATGTAAACATAAACTTTTATTATGGATGCGATTAATCGCAATTAATCATTTGACAGCCCTAATTCCAAGCCATTTTTAAGCCTCACTGCCAAAAGTTTGCCAAAGCCCACCTTCTCAGTTACATCTTTGTTGATATCATCAACTTTCATTTCCTTTTGCCCATTAGATCAATCACAACTGTTGCTATTTACACCATGTTATGTTGACCCACTCAACAGTATGCGTAGATGGAAGTACGCTTGTCCTCATCCATTTGTCTAAAGAGACGCTAAAGGGAGTTCACCAGGTAACTCACAGCTGACGCTGGTCATTTAGTCGCACTATTTCTTTTTCTAACTCATGTCCCTCTCATTTAAAGATCATAGCATTTTAAAGAGCCCATTATCACTAGCAGGCAGATGTCTGATAGGTCCTGATTTGTCAATTTCAGCTTCTGTAGCGCTCTCCCAGAGGGTCCATACAACAAGCCCCTGCATGATATAATTACAGGAGCGTGCTTCAGGACCGTATGACCTGGATGGAAGGTGTCAATTGCCTCTGATTTTACGGCTGAGCTGTATTTCCGGGTTTTAATGTTTCATGTCTCCACGAGCCTATGTCCTGCCACAACGGCAACATCCATCACCATTGTCGTCGTTCCCCTGCTTAATAGCAGATCTGGCTTTATAAAGGATGACGGCGTTGTAATGATGGGCTCCATTATGGTTTCCAGGCCTTTCTTCAGCACAGCTTCAATCCTTCTCACCACCCCATTATGTCTTGCACATCTTGTATCATGTGTGATCTCACATTTCTGCAGGATGTGTTGTAAGGTTTCTGTTGAGTGGCATGCCCCTCTACAGGTTATATCCTTACGGTCATATGAACTCCCTCTTGCTCTTCTCTCCTTTGTTGACAGGACCCCCCCCCCCTCAGCTGTATCCCCCTAAGATGTAATCGGGGGAACACCCTCTCAGGTTTTTCCAGCCATAAGTGGCTTGCTGGATCCACCTCCTCCGTCCTGAGATCACTCCCATCTACAGACTTCAGTAGGAGACAAGCCCAGGCTTCTCTTGCCTCTTTCATGGTGTTCACTGCTTCTCCTCCAATCTTGCAGGGTCGATTCAATCTCACC
The DNA here is from genome assembly GCA_033026305.1 of Cirrhinus molitorella. Lineage (NCBI taxonomy): Eukaryota > Metazoa > Chordata > Actinopteri > Cypriniformes > Cyprinidae > Cirrhinus > Cirrhinus molitorella. Next base: position 40,331,660 of record CM065122.1, on the reverse strand, counting down.
TGTGCTCTCTGGAAAGATGGTATCTCGATCACCGCTTTATCAGTGGGGTTGTCACTAGAGAGAAGTTTCATGAACCTCAACCTTTGCCATAAAGGTATTGAGGTCTCTAAGCACGGGATGTTTATTCCACCAGCCTGCAACGGAGCATGGAGGTAGGCCAAGGGGGTGTCCTTTGGGAGCCTCAGCCATCTTTGGACGGCGGCTCTCACAAGCCTGTCCATTTTCTTAATAGTGTTCCTGTGCGCCCCTCCTAGTACAAGCTCGTACACAAGCCTTGGGACCAGATTATCTCTGAGAATCTCGATCCGCTGAAACGGTTTTAGAGGTGCAACTGTAAGTTCAATCAGCATCTCCTCAAGCTCACCTGTATGTTTTGACGTGACCTTCCCTTTCCAAGTGAAGTCCAAGCCAAGATATTTTTGTTTGTCCATGACCCCCATTGCCGGGATCTCTCCTGCAGGTGTCTGATAGTTATGGGGTGCTAGGAGAAGAACCTTAGATCTACGATCCTTAAGTATGGTCATGGCCCTGGATTTCCTGGTGTTTAGATTCATGCCCATCTTCCTAAGGGCTCCACACAAGCCTCCCAGCTTAGTGTTCATATCCTGGGCATTTTCAGCCACAAGGATCAAGTCAATGAGATGGTCCTTGATTTTGAGCCCGATGTCTGGATGTTTAAGTTCTGGCCAGGTGTTTGTAGGCTGGGGGATGGTTGGTCCTCCAAGATTGTCTCAGGTTTCCTACTCCCGCTTGATGACATATCACTCGTGGGAGTCCATCCCAGTTTTTGAAGCCTTTTCCTTAGGGCGTCTTCCGAGTGGTGGGGAAACTGCAGGTGAATACTCTCAGTTAATTCCCATTTAGTCATCTCAGTCCAAAGCCTTGCTCTCTGAGGCAGTGGAGGTTGTAACTTTGGTTCGGAGGGAGCCTGAGGGGAGACAGTTGTTTGGTAGGGCTCCATACCGGTGATGGATTCACTTGGGATATAGTTTACCATAGACATTCCTGATGTTCCATTTCAGGTACTGAAGTCGTTTCTTCAGAGCCTCCACAGAGCGATGAGAGAGGTCCTCCTGCAGCAGGATTAGAAGATCTTTCTTTCTCATCCCTTCCTTCCAGTGTCCATCTGCTTTTTCCAGCAATGACATGTCCTCTTCCTCCTTCCATCCTTTCCTCCTTCCTTCCAGAATGTGTAACCTTTCTTGAATCACTTCCTCTTGATGCCGATGGTAGCGGTGCATCCCCAGGCTTCTGGCTGTGGGGAAAGACCTCCCGCAGTCTTTACATCGATTTTCGTTAGCCTTCGGGGCTTGACTCGGATTCAGTAATAACAGCGACTGCCTTAGCGTCCTCCCTGTTGCTGATGTTCTGGTATCCAGAGGGACCAGGATCTTGTTCCTTTGATTTTGTATTTGTAACCAGCTTTCCTCCCTGGGTTGGGTGGTTGGCCCTTCCCAGGTTGGCCTGGATCTTAGTTCAGGTGGGGACCAGTGGGGGTGCCAATATGACACCCTCCACTGAGAGGTGGTGCTAACTCTTGTCCCCACCCTATCCAGCGGGTCATAGTTACTCCTCAAATACTCCATCCTGCTCCCGTTTGTTTGTCCTCCAGACTCCTTGTTTAACCCAACTCCTTGTTTAAGCCTCTCTCTCCCCACTGCTGTCACACACTTTCTAGTGACTCACTATCTCCCCCTACGCACTCAGGGTGGTATGGCTGTAAGCTATGACTGCCACAAAGAACGAGAAGATATGTAATAAGTGTATTAAAGTAAAGAAACGGCAAAAGCTTACAACACCTGGTATTCCCAGGCAGTCTCCCATCCAAGTACTAACCAGGCCCTCCCCTGCTTAGCTTCTGAGATCAGACGAGATCGGGCGCGCTTTTTTTTATAAGATTCAATTTAAAATGACATTAAAACCATATTACATCACAAAAAGTACAAAATACAGTTCACATATATTCACTTTACAATTTTAACATATGCAAAGATATACATTAATTCATTCATATTTCTGCCATTTCCATTCCAAACTATTCACTGAATACTCTACCAATGTGTTTCCTTTTACGAACGTTTCAATAAAATCATCCTCTCTGTCACTCATTAAAAAATATTTCCATATTAAATTCAGAGTTTTCCATTTTGTTTTTAAACAAAACCCATACATCAGCTTTCCTTTTCTCATATTTTGCTAAGTTTCTTCTTAACCATATTACATTCTTTGCAGTTGTTATCAGTAAAGTAAAAGCATTCACATTACAATCTTTACCATTAAACCCAAATAAAAAAAAATTTTTCCCATGCATTTTGTGTCATGTTCTCATTATATTTTTCTTTCAGCATGGATTTTACTTTTTTTTTCATCTTTCCCATAAAATCACCCAATTCTTCACAATAGAACAGATGTATCAATAAAAAAATAGATCACTCATCACTTTTCATACATACCTTACAACTTGCATCTTTTTCTATCCCAAATTTACACAACCTCATTTCTGTTAAAATACAATTGTGTCTTAATAAGAAATTAAAATCTTCTCAAATTGGATCCATATATTTCATTCCCACATTTTTCCAGATACCATTTGATCTACATCATATCTTTCTCTCCAATAGCTGTTTGCCACGGGTTTAACAAAAGCCATTTCCCTAAAAACAAAATAAAAATCTTTTACTTTGTATTCAAAAAAACACTTATTTTTACCATTTTTCTTTTTAAAATACAGCTCAGGCATACTTCGTTCTCATCCTTTTCATTTTTTTTTCAATCCTTTCCACCCATTCTTTTGGTATTGCTTTCTTTAATTCATCAAACTGTTTTATCAGTGTTCCTTTTGTCACATTCCTTTCTATTTCAAACATTGCGTCCATAATTGCTTGTATTGGAAGATAACCATTTATTAATTCATATAAAATGTCTTTGACTTGTCTTATTCCTCCATCCCACCATTTCTTATAATAAATTACATTCCCCTCATTTGTAACATTCTGGTTTAAAAACAGGTTGTTCTAACAATTGCATTCTTCCTTTTGGTAAAATTAATACGTTATCAAAGAAAAATGACCAGGCTTCTAAAACTTCTTTATAAAAATTTGGTAGACCCATTAACATATCTTTTTTTGTTTTCATCCACAGTGCATTCCATCCCATGTTAAAATTACTAAATTTCTTTAAAAAAATATTCCATTACATTTTTCCACATTGCTTTTCTCTTAACATCCATAAACCTTTTCACCAATTTAACTCTTAATGTTTTCATTCTTAACAATGGATCGAATAGCCCAAGTCCTCCCACATCAGTTCCTCCAATAAGTGTATCATATGCAATTTTTGCTCTTCCCTTTCCCCATAAAAAATTAAAAACACTTTCTTTTATTCTTTTAAAATACTCATGAGGCAATGGGGTTACACTCAGCACATACCAAATCTTAGAAATCATTAAAGCATTTATCACTAATACCTTTCCCTTCAATGTTACATTTTCTTAATTTCCAAAATCTCAATCTTTGTTCCATTCCTTTTAATGCTCCCTCCCAATTAAAAACATCAGCTTTATTAAAATCCATACCCATCCAAATTCCTAAATTTGTTATATGTTCTCTTTCTTCTTTAAAATGTATGTGCTGAGGTAATGTTTCCACATTCCCAATTCTCATACACAAGCTCTTTTCAATATTAACCTTAGCTCCAGACCCTTTACAATATTTCTCCACAATCCCCATTGCCTTAACAACACTTTGAATGTCTTCAACCAACAAGGTTGTGTCATCTGCGTATTGGTAGATTGGCTCATGTATATTACTTCCCTATATTCTACTACCCTTTATCTCTGTATCTGCTTTTATTGCTAATCCCAAAGGCTCTGCTACTAGGGAGTAAAGTAGAGCAGATAAAGGACATCCTTGTCTTATAGACCTTGTTGGTTGAAAACATTCTGATAAAAACCCATTGCATTTGATACACGTAAAAATATTAGAATAAAAGATCATAATCCACGTTCTAAAATTTTCCCCAAATCCAAACTCTTTGATAACATTTAATAAATATTCATGCTGCACTCTATCAAAGGCTTTCTCTAAATCCAAACTAATTAAATATCCCTTTTTATTTTTTTCCTTCATATAAAACATTGTGTCTCTTATACTTTGAACAATATCTAATATATCTTTATCTTGTATTCCACACGCCTGGGTGGTACTTATGATGTTAGGTAAAACTTTCCTTAATCTATTTGCTAACACCTTTGCTAAAATTTTAAAGTCTGTATTTAGCATTGTTAAAGGCATGTAATACTTAAGATCATTAGGATTTCCTCTTTTTTATAAATCATTTTAATCATTCCTATCTTCATTCTTTCACTTAACTCTTCTTTTTTTAAAAAAAATCTCATCATATACTTCTTTTAAAATAGGGACTAGTATTTCTCTAAAATTCTTATAAAACTCATTTGTTAATCCATCTATACCTGGGCTCTTTCCCAACGTTAACTGCTTTATTGCTGTGTCAGTTTCATCTTCTGTTATCTCGTCATCACATAAAAACTTATCTTCCATAGAAACCTTTACTTTTATTTGATTTAAAAAAACTCTTCTTCTGTTTTATCAACCCCTTGTCTCTTAAACATGTCTTCATAAAAATTCTTAACTACCAATAAAATCTCTTTTGTTCCTTGCTTTATGTCTCCATTTTTATCTAACACCTCCTTCATTAAATCTGCTCTGTCTTTTTTTCTAAATCAAAAAAGAACTTTGTGCATCTTTCCCCTTCCACAACATATTTTGCTTTACTTCTAATGATTGCCCCCTTACATTTTTCATCTTCAATTTCCCTTAAGTTTTCTCGTAAAATTAAAATTTTCCCTATGTCCTCTTCATTTTGATTTTGCTCCTGTCTTTTTTCTTCTTTGTCTATCTCTTTTCTTATCTCAGTTTCCTTTCTAATTTTAACTTTTTTTAACAATTTATAAAATTGTATTGATAAACTCTTTATGTCCAATTTCACATTATCCCACCATATTCTTTTCTCTTCTGCGTAAATCTTATTTAGTTTACTAACTTCTAATAATTGTTTAATTCTTTCTTTGTAAGATTCTTCTTTTAAAATTGTTGCATTTAAAACCCACACCCCTGGTCCTCTCTCCACTCTTACAAAATCTAAAATCATACATAAAAGAAAATGATCACTATACCCTACTTCTTTATAAAATACATTTTTGATATTTCCCTCCATTTCCTCCTTACATAAAACATAATCAGTTCTACTTTGTTTTATCTTATTCATTACCACTTGCACTCTTGAAAATTTTCTCTTTTTCCTATTTCTTTCCCTTTATATATCTATTAGATTACATTCCTTCATTATTTTCACCAATTCCTCTCTGCCTTTATCTGTCTTAAAAACCATTTCACTTGCCAGATCTAATTCTGTAAAGACAGTATTGAAATCACCCATTAAAATAACATTCTGCCATGTTTTTAAATTAATATTCACTTTCTTAAAAAAATCCACTTTTCCCTTTTCTTCATTTGGCGCATGAATATTATAAATAATAAAATACTCTTTTCCTTTTTCTATTTTCACCAGCATACTTTTTCCCACTCCATCATCAAATATTACTTGTTCTTTTTCACATACTCCTCTTTTAATTAAAATTGCAACCCCACAACCTGCTTTATCATCTCCACTATTAAAATATATATCCCCATCCCATTTTGTTTCAAACCTTTTAACACTTTAATTTTTCCAATTTGTTTCCTGCAACACAATGACATCAGTATTCTTACATAAAACCTCCATCTTTTCAAATTTCTCCATATTCAGTAAACCCCTAGCATTCCATGACACAATATTTAAAAACATGAAAAAACATAAATTAAAAAATAAATCATAAAAACCAAACATTTTTTTTTCTATTCTCCCTCCTCCTCCTCCTCCATTAACACTTGAAATCTATTTTCCCATAAAGTCGTTTCTTTACTCTGTTCTTTTTTTTTTTCAAGTCTCTTCTTCTTAGCAGCTTCTATATTTGGTATTACCTTAATAATCCATCTTCTTATAGTCTCTCTTCTGTCCATTCTGAAGTCCATTTTCTCCCCTTCTTTCTTCCCCTCAGTTTTTTCTTTCTTTTCTTCCTCATTGCCTTTTGCATGTTGTTCCTCCATTTCTTCCAATGCTCCTTGTGATATGTCCAGTGGTGTCCATATTCCTTCATCCATTGCTGCTTCTTGTCCATCCTCTTCTATCTCCTGATTGGTCTTTTTATTCCCTTCATTTTCTTTTGCAGCCTCACCAGCATTTCCAAGTTCCGTCCCTTCCACCATTTGCCCACCCACATCTTCCAACGCTGTATTTTGCGTTCCATCCAAATCTGCTATCCAACACTCACATCTTCCCCTGCCCCACTGTTGTATGGGGTTCCCCAGGGCTCAGAGTTAGGTCCTCTTCTTTTTTCTCTCTATTTGCTCCCCCTTGGGTCAATAATTAGGAAGCATGCACAGCAAAAAGTCCAGAGTTAAATTAACTCTCCTGGGAGTTTATTTGAGTCCACACTCAAGAGTGTGAAGTGTTAAAATCAGAGGGTTAAATTAACACTGAGTCAGAGTTAAAGTTAATGAGATAATTAGTGATTAATTAAGTGATGATTGATCATTATTGAAGACACCTGATGTTAACAAGCAGAAACGCCAAAGGAGAAAATCACAATTTTTAAGCAACCATTATAGCGGTCAGTGTTTGCATTAGCTGGTCTCTTGACCCTTGCACTTTTAACATTAGAATTTGATTGGCTACTGTATTTCAGTTATAACAGCCAGACAAACCAAAGGAAAACTGGCCATGTGGTCTTAGTCTATGTTTTGACATGTTCTTAATGTAGTGACTTTTATAACAGAGTTTAGTTTCGTTACTGATTATATCAACGCTGTGACAAAATATCTATAATCAGACAGATGTTTTTTAAATTTATTTTGATAAAAGCTTAAAAAAAAAAAAAAAAAGCCTTTAATTATGACATACAGACATGAAGAATCAGCGTGAGAATCACAACAACGGTGAGCATCAAAAAAGCATGTTGTAACCAATAAAAACTCACCCATGCCTCCCATCATGCTTTATCTGTTTTTTTCTGAATACGCTCTTTGTCACCATTGTTGAGATTCATACTCTGGTTCTTGATATCTGTGTGTGTCTAAGCAAATTACTTCTTCAGAAACATATAAAACACCTCACAACAGCTTGATTACGTAGTTCTTATAAAATAAAATATGTTGTGGATTCACAAATCTAAACACTCAAGATAATTATTTGAGCTGAATCATTGAACTCATTTAGAGTGTAACCTCTGAGTTATATTTCCAAAAATGGACACATAACTTAGAGATTAGCCTCCAAATGAGTTAAATGATTATGTTACAACACAATCATCATCATCATCATCATCATCATATGACTTGTGTTCTTGATTTGTCTGGCTGATTAAACTGAAATCTAACAGCCAAGCAAAATCTAACTTTAAAAACATAAGGGTCAAGTGACCAACTAATGCAAACACTGACCACTATAATGGTTGCTTAAAAATGTTTATTTTCTCCTTTGGTGATTCTGCTTGTTATCATCAGGTGTCTTCAATAATGATTAACTCTGACTCAGTGTTAATTTAACACTCTGATTTTAACACTTCATACTCTTGAGTGTGGACTCAAATAAACTCCCAGGAGAGTTAATTTAACTCTGGGCTTTTTGCTGTGTGGCATGTCTTTCCACCTGTATGCCGATGACACCCAGATTTATGTCCCTATTAAAAAAAGTGAGACCTTCGGACCGCTGCTTCAGTGTCTTGATGACAAAGTCCTGGATGGCTCTTAATTTTTTAAGTGTTAATGAAAAGAAAACAGAAGTTATGGTTTTCGGGGATATTACTGGGACTTCCACAGTTGATTTGAGTGATCTAGCTCAGTATATCAAACCGACTATCACAAACCTTGGGGTTAAACTCGATTCCGACCTAAAGTTGGACAACCAGATAGGGGCAGTTGTCAAGTCATGCTTTTTTCAGCTGAGACAGCTGAGGAAAATAAAGTTATTTCTCCCAAGAAAACAGTTTGAAACCGTAATCCATGTCTTCATCACCACTCGTCTGGATTACTGTAATTCACTATATTTGGGGATAAGTGGGTCTTCTTTGGCCCGTCTGCAGTTGGTGCAAAATGCAGCTGCACGTCTTTTAATAGGGAGTCGCAGGTTTGAGCATATTACTCCCATTTTATATTCGCTTCACTTAAAGTTTTAAAGTTCTGTTGTTTAAGTCTTTAAATGGTTCTGCCCCACATTATTTATCTGAACTGTTACACCCTTATAAACCGTCGCATGCTCTTAAATCTGCAGATCATCTGTTTCTTAGAGTTCCAAAAACCAGACGCAAGCTTAGAGGTGACCGTGCATTTGCGGTGGCTGCCCCTAAGATATGAAATGCTCTGCCTCTCTACATTAGGCAGGCCCCTTCCTTGTCTCTGTTCAAATCACATCTCAAAACCTACTTTTTCTCCTTGGCCTTTGACACTTGATCGGTTATTTGTGTTTATTGTTTATGTATGCTTTATGTGTGCAGTCTTATTATTGTTTTAGTATTTCATTGTTTAGCACTTTGGTCTGCTGCTGGGTGGTTGTAAAGTGAATGTTGCACTCCGGGCACTTCACCGCATCACAGTCCCTTGCGAAATGCCCCTGTTCATCGCATTGAAAGCACTTGAACTCTGGGCAGTTTTTGAACACGTGTCCAGGATTCATGCACAATCGACAGGTTTTAACCTGACGATCATGCATAATCCGGAAGTACTGTGATCCTTCCTCCGTGTCAAATTTCGTGCTGTATGGCAAGGATATGACTTCCTTTGGGAATTTCACCCTTAGGTACCTTGTACCGTCTGCAATGTCTGTGCCCGGATACATTCTTCTTTTGATTTCAGATGCAGGTGTCACTCCCCAATTATGTAATTTTTCTAAAATATCAGAATCAGCAATGTAGGCGGGCAAATGTATGAAAGAAACAACATACTCTCTTATTTGTAATTTCCTTATCTCACACAGTTTTCCTTTTATCATCAAAAAATCCTCCAAGTCCTCGCATACATCCGTATTCGTCAGTGTGATTTCATACTCCTTTCCATGTCTGGGTCTCACTGCCAGTATCTTACCTCCTCCAACTTTTTCGTTTCTTGCTTTAATTATATCTTCAGCCCTCGCATCTCTCAGTTCTGTCAAATCCACAATCACTGTAGCCTCTTTTGAATAAATCCTCTTATTATAATCCATTTGTGAATGTCCAACTCGTTGTCCTTTATCCATTCCTTTGTTCAGTAACTCTCGTCCTTCTCCTGCCATATCCATGTCGTTAGCTTGTAATCCACCCATTGTAAAAAGCGAAGAAAAACACAAACAAAAATAATACTCCCCAGACAGCAAACTGCTGCTGGGAAGTGTGTAAGCTAACAAAAACTCACTCAAAGAGACAATATCTTAATTAACAAACACGACAAACAAAACAAAAAATGAGGTGAGCCTCCCTCACCAACTGCTTCCTGCTACTGCCACGTCACTTCCTGAACTGCTCAGTAGCGCCCTCAGGGTGGTATGGCCATAAGCGAGTGCTGCCTCAAAGAATGAGCTACTTAACCCTCTGGGGTCTGAGGGTGTTTTGGGGCCCTTTAGAGTTTTTGACATGCCTTGATATTTGAGCTTTTTTTCAGTATCTTAACCCTCTGGGGTCGAAGACCGCGCCGGCGCGTTTTTTTAAAAAGCCCTCTGTATAAACTTAAATTACTCCGTCAGTTTTGATCGTACAGATAAGATAAATACATCAATCGAATCTGTAAAGGGTCTACTTTTATTTGCACAGACACATAATAACAATGAAACGGTGGTCTCTGTGCTCTTCATTTTGAAATGCGTCACTTAAATGATCAAATACTCGGCAAAAACAGCACATGGAGACATTATACACATACCTGGAGAAAGCTTGATATTTCTACTCTTAAACGAAGTAAGTCTTATCGAAAACAAATATTCTGTGATAAAGTAATCCTTATGAAAACAACGCGATGTCCAATCTCCCCCTTGGATCTAATTAAGTTTTAATTTATCTACGCCTATAAGTTAGTTTCGCTTTCATATTACAATTAGCCACGTGAGAAGCGCGGGAGTTAAACGCCCACATCACCGTCAACAAAACGGCAAGACTTCAAGTTTATCTGGATTAGTGTTCATTTCTGAAAGAAGACCTGCTGAGAGGAATAAATCTTATATTTACCTCATCAGAAGAAGAATGCGATGTGGCGCCAGCAGATTCAACAGAAATTAAATTCAACATTTACATGTAAGTCGTTCTTTTATTAGCTTGCTTGCATTTGCTGTTATTGTGTTACTGTGACAGACTAAGTTGTATAGATTTTAATAGTTAGACTTTTTTCAAACTATAATTACTGACCTCATCAAGTGAAACGTTATGATGTAGGTTTCATTTCATTGCATCTAAATGTCTCACGACGCAAGGATGTTTTTAACGTTCTAGAAAAAGATGCGATATAAAAGTAATAGCGTTTACACTGTAACACTGAATGATAGAGTCTAAGAATGTTTAGACAGCATGTATTGCATACAAAACACGCTTGTGTTTATGACTATAAGATCATATTTGTATATGTAATTTATTTATTTATCGCAAAATGAATGAGTGTTTATACTGTGTGTATGTTTAGACCATGTTTATTAGTAATACTCTGATCGCGATCTGCTAAACAATAAATTAGTTTGTCAGATATAAAACTCAGATGCAGCTTCAGATGTTCATCTACACTGATATTCTAGTGCAAAACAAGCTTCTTGACTACTCATGATGAGTTTTGCAAGCACGTAAATGTCAGGTATGATTTACTTGTTTCACTTGTTGAACAGAATTCAGAAAAAAAAACGCAAATGACACAAAGTCTGTTCATATCTGTAGATCAGAGTGCTCAATAATGTGTCTTTACCTTCATTATGTATGTTTTGATTATACTGTGTTAAATAAAATACAACTAATATAAAACTCCATTCTCTGAATCTTCTCACATTGTTTCTTACCTGAGAGTCACAGTGTGGTTGATGGGCCATTAGGGAGGGCTCTTTGTGTCTCTCAGGTGTGAATCACTAAATATTCATGACCATTGTCAATCTCTTGCATATTGTCTTTCCATCACAAAACATGTTTTGGTAAATTTACATCAATATATTGTTTTCTTTGAATGAGTGAATGAGATGATTTTCACATCATTGTGTAGAAAAAACTCTAACCTACCACATCCAGTTATCAAAAGCCTTGTGAACAAATATTCTGTCCGTGTTTCATTGCTGTTTTTAAGTGACTTTGATTTTTTAGTTTTTCACAAACCACGCATAAACGTTGTTTTCTCAAAAACACAAATATGTACATTCATGTTGCTTGCATATTATTGTAGCCCAGGTTGTGCTGATTACAATGTAATCTGACTTTAGCCATGAATATGTTTTTAAGATACTGAAAAATGCACAAATGTCAGGGCATGTCAAAACTTCATACAGAATATTAGTTTACAAGACTTTTGAGAACTAGATCTTGTAGCTTAGAGTTTTTGCTTCTAAATGATGTGAAAATTACTCTTTTTACTGATTCTCAGAAAACAATATATTGATGTAAATTTTCTTTGTCACATTTTGCTTTGGAAAAGAATATTCAAAGAGGCGTGAATAATCATGAATAATGCTGTGATTCACACCTCAGAGAACAAAGACCTGCATAATGAGCTCCATAATGAGCCTTTCAGTCAGGTGTGTGACTGAGAGGGAATTGCTACAATAATGTGAGGACAAAAGAAATGTATATGTTTTGTAGTAGTTTATTGAGAATATATTTAACTATCACACAAAATAAGTTGAGATTCACTTACTTGCGGTTATTAGGAACCAACAAATAAATAAACAACACAAGAGTCAAGATGTTGTGGTCAAAATATTCAAAACAGAGGCAGGAGACTTGAACACAGGAAAGCTGGAGACAGCAGAAACTGCATGAGAAAACAAATGGATGTGAGCATCACAATGATCTGACAAAGACAGAGCAAACATAGTGACAATATACAGGTATATATACTATCAGTCAAAAGTTTTAAACAGTAAGATGTGTAATGTTTGAACAGATTTTTCTTCAGGTTTTTTTATGAATAGAAAGTTCAGGAAAAACAGCATTTAGAATTAGCAGAAATATTTTGTAACATTATACATGTCTTTATCATCTTTATCTTCTGATCAAGCATTATTGCTAAATAAAAGTGTTATTTATATCATTTATTTAAAAAACAATCTTCAAGTTTTCTTTCTTCAAAAGCTTCTTCACACAATGCCAGAGAAGAACCATTTTCAGATTTTCAAAGGTTCTTTGAGGAACCATTTATACAAAAAATGTTTTTCTATGGCATTGTGAAGCACCTTTATTTTTAAGAGTGTAGGTATGGTCACTAAAATAAGTGACTAAATCACTGAGCACGTTGATAAGCCAGGAGCAACTCTATTGTTTCATTAGCAATCGCTAATATTGCCTGTGTGATATTATATGATATGCACACATGCATTGTATTTATCACACAGTACAAAAACAACATCTGCCCAGCAAACATGCCCGCGCGGGCCCACTGCGGGTTTTCTGTGGGGCAGTGTGGGCAGAGTAAACCCACACTAAACCCAAATGGGCCCCATGTGGGTTAGCCCATGCGGGGCCAACAGCAGTTTTGCCCATTGGAGGCCCTATGTGGATTTTGTGTGGGCAAACCCACAGTGGGCTTGCCCACAGTAAACCCACTCGGGCCCCCTTTGGGTTAGCCCATGTGGGCCCACAGTGGAATTGCCCTTTTGGGCCACTATGATGGCTTACTGTGGGCAAACCCACTGTGGGCTTGCCCACACAAAACCCACTTAGGGCCCCCTTTGGGTTAGCCCATGTGGGCCCACAGTGGGTTTGCCCTTTTGGGCCCACATGATGGTTTTCTGTGGGCAATATATGCACTTCTGCTCAAAAGTTTAAGATCAGCAAGGTTTTAATGGTTTTAAGGTTTTTCAAATACCTTTCTTACGCTCATCAAGGCTGCATTTATTTGATCAAAAATCCAGAAAAAAATATAATATTGTGAAATATTATTTCAGTTTAAGATAACTGTTTTCTATGTGAATATATTTTAAAATGTAATTGATTCCTGTGACACAAAGTTAATTTTTTAGCATCATACTGCAGTCTTTATCTTTCATCTTTATGAGCATTAACAATTCTTTCTCTCAAGTCTAAACTAATTTCTTTTGTCTTTGCCATGATGACAGTGCATATTATTTTACTAGTTGTTTTGCAAGATACTAATCCTCAGCTTAAAGAGCAATTTAAATGCTTATCTAGGTTAATTAGGTTAATCAGGCAAATTAGGTTAATTTGGCAAGTCATTGGACAACAGTGGTTTCTATAGCTAATCAAACGAATACTTTCTTAAGGGAGCTAATAATATTGACCATAGCAGTTATTTATTTATTTATTTATTTATTTATTATTTTATTCAAGCAACTATAAGAAATCAGACTTTCTCTAGAAGAAAAAAAAATGTGATGGTTGGAGACCAATGAACTGATATCATATTTAGATTTTTAAATTTAGCTTTTATATTTATTACATATCTATGAAACTGTATGCATATGTTTGAATTAAATTTCAGTATAAAAAAATTCTGAATTAAAGGTAAATAAAATAAAAATCACCAAAAAATATGTAAAACCTAAATAAATAATTAGAAAAAAACATTGAGGGCTTTCGGGTCATTTTGTCAAGCAAGGGACACTTTTGTTATAAGGTTGGGAGGGAGGGATGAATGAATGAGAGTTAATAAAGTTTGTCTTTAATATATATTTTAAACTTGTCTTTAAAAATGTCTAATAATGTTAAGCTAGAAGTTTGGAATTGTGAATTACATAACATGGTGATATATTACAGTCAAAATTGAACAGTGAATATTTTTAAATAAGTCTATTCTGCTCAAAATGCCTGCATTTATTTGATCCAAAGTACAGCAAAAGTAAATATAATTTTTTGCATTATTGAAACTGCTTTATATTTTAATATATTTTAAAATGTAATTTATTCCTGATTTCAAAGCTGCTTTTTTAGCATTATTGCTCCAGTCATGATCCTTGAAAAATCATTCTAATATTCTGATTTGCTGCTCAGAAACATTTATTATTTTCATTATTATTAGTAGTAGTAGTACTATGTTGAAAACCGTAGTAGATTTTTTTTCAAGTTTCAGCTTGAACTTCTACGTGCACGTGCTGAACATTCAAATCTGCAGCGGAGGGAGTTACCATGGAAACGGGGCGGTTACTCAAATGTCAAGCAGCGAAACTGCGTTTTCACTAATTTCAGGTAAGTTTAGTCTCTAAAATTACACAAATAGCACACACGAGTGTTCCTGACACTTTCTTTCATGTAAATGACATGCTTCCTTTGAATATTTACTTTACAGAAATGGTTTATTGTCATCGGAAAAAGTCTGTTAGCATTACAACAGTAAGGCTAACTATGAGGTAATTATAGACTTGAGCTCTTGTTTATGAAAGTTTGGGCTTTAAATGACATCTTATGTGTAACGATGAGTGTAACGATGATTTTTTTAATATAAAGGTTTTGCTGGCAATTTGTCAGTGGATGAATGGAAGTAAGCTAATTTATTTAACCTAAAAGTATGCACTGTAATGGTACAGCTAATGAATCTGAGCTGAAAGTAACGTTTCCTCAAACACGTTTTGAACTTTCATGGTAAACAAAAAAAATGATAGCACTTGTTCTGTGATTTCAGAAGTGTCAGAAAGGAGAAGTTCCTGATTGTATTTTAATTTCTGAAGGGAGCTGCTGACAGAGATACAGAAAACACAGGTGATCTGAGAAAGCTTATAAAATAACTTTATATTCATCTTTCACAATATATTTAGCCTATATCCTGTATCACCATGCATGTGTTTGTTTGCTTGTTAGTTATTTTAAAAGGGCTTTCCAAACATAATTAACACTGTAAGAGCATTGCTAAATAAGTAAATCTAAAAACTATTAATTATTATTATTATTAGTAGTATTATTATTGTATGTTATTCTTTTTTTCTCTTCTGCATTTACCTTTGCTGTAGTTTATTTCTAATAAACCTGGAATTGTATAATACATATTGTTGGGTCTGTGACAAATTGTTTATGTTCCTTCCTAGATTCTTCAATGCTGATGGCAGTGCATTAGAGCTGGAGTGTATCTCCTGTTGAAGAACATTTTTAGACATTATGAACTATGAGACTAGTAAGTAATACGTCAAACACTACCATTCAAAAGTTTAAGGGTCAGATTTGTCATGTATTTAAAATAAGTCTTTTATGGCAACCCCTGCTACATTTATTTGATTAAAATACACACATCATCCACGTCATATCATCCTTCAGAAATCATACTTTGTGAAAACAGAAATAAATTACATTTTACAATGTATTCACATAGAAAACAATTATTCTAAATTGCAATAAAATTTCACAACATTGCTGTTTTTATGTATGATCAAATAAATGCATTTTTTGGTGAACATGAGAGACTTATTTAAAAAGCATAAGAAACAGAAATAATCATAATATGAGTTTACCTAGTGGTATGAACCCAGAGTCTTCACTGGTTCAGTAATAAAACGAGCATCTTCCATACGAAACTTGTGGTTTCAATTAGGGCAAAAAGCATTGTTGAACACAAAATAAAATATTGGGAACTAGTAATTGGTTATTTTACAAGCATCCTGTACTACAAATTATACAAAAATTATAAAATAATATATTGATCAACTGTTCAGCGTGATGAAGTTTAATGTCTCCAACAGCACCTGTAGCCCCATTTAGCAACTTGTTAGCAACCATATTTTTAAAGGAACAGTTTTAAAAAGTCACGAGTGTGGTGTAAATGGTGTGTTTTATATCGTAGAATAAAACTCGAAAGTATCTTGAGCTTGTGTTAACCACAAACTTATTTAAGGGAGTTAACCAAAATCCCATTCAAAAAACCCATTGACTTTGGGACGATGGAACCGGAAGTGCTAAAATGCTCTGCAACTGTGCTGGAAGGGCTCGGGCCAGAAGTTGCCCTTTGGGAATATGCTGGTCTGCAGAGCAGTCATAGGTACAGTATGTAATGTTTTTTTTGAGATAAGCCCTTCTAACAGAAATGAAAAAATAATTAGAAGTAAAAATGGTAACACTTTTTTTCGACCAATTCTCACTATTAACCAGTGGCTTATTATTGACATGTGGGCTGTCATGTGGGCTGTTTATTAGAACTTCTAAAGCACAAATTCTGCATGACCTTATTATACTTCAATAATCCTACCCAAGTAGAAAATTAGAAGTTTATTAAGGCAAAAAAACAAACAAACAAACAAACAAACAATAATGATAATAATAAATGGTTTGCTAATCGCGATAATTTAACTGTAAAATAATGTGTCTTACTTTTGTATCGTCTAAAAATTACTTTTATGTTGTAGCCTATTGTTTATCCTGACACCATACAGATGCAATGAAACAGCCTATCATGTTTCAAAATATTGCACTCGATCGATTTCACACATTTTAGACAGGAATTATAGTTTTGGAAAAGTCCAACTAAATGCGTTCAAGTTTATGTCACAACCAAAACATTATCTATTGCCAATAAGACACAGTACTTACACTGTATACACGTGTCCTCTGTGGCTCTCGGGTGAATACAATGCTTAATCCTGTCAGCGTTTTCTTCCAAAAACAAAAAGTATCCAAGATGAAAGTGTTGCAGCTTTGTTTCATTTTGTGATATGGGTGGTTCCCTCTTGTGCCTCCACGTGGCTGATTATAATATCAATACGGTAACAGCGTGTGGGCGTCGATCTCATTAGAAAATAATGACGCAGATGGGGAAAACAGGACATCACATTGGTTTCATACAGATTACTTTAACACAGAATATTGGATTTTGGTAAGACTTCATTTAAAAGTAGGCACATCAAGTGGAACAACAAAATTGATGGAGCAGTTTAAGTTATTTTTGCTGTCATCTAGAAAATATGCAAGTGGCGTCGCCGGCACCACCTTTGACCCCAGGGGGTTAAAGATCAGGCCCCCCTAAAGGCCAGTGTATTACAGTTAAGAAAACCTTACAGCACCTGGTATTCCCAGGTGGTCTCCCATCCAAGTACTAACCAGGCCCTCCCCTGCTTAGCTTAGCTTTTTATTTTTTTTTGATAAAACATTGCTTTACAGGAATAAACAGCAAAGATAACATAAAATATGTATATACATATATATACAGCGGGGAAAATATCCCTAATAGCATTTTTATCAGTAAGGGGATTTCTAAGTGGGCTATTGACACAAAATTTCCACCAGATGTAGCCATAAAGCCAAATATTGAATTCATACAAAGAAATCAGAACATTTAAGTATACAAGTTGAGTCATAATAAATAAAGTGAAATGACACAGGGAATAAGTATTGAACACATGAAGATAACAAGGTGCAAAATGGCATAGAAAGCCAGGAGATCACCTGAAATCTGTCAGTATTGAGAGAGAAACCCTGCCCCCTATCAGTACTAATTGATATGAGCTGCTTTAGTCCTAATTGATGGCCTATAAAAGCTTCTCATTACCCAGGAGGCACACAGGAAAAACTTCATGATGGGTAAAAGCAAAGAACTCTCTCAAGATCTTCCTAATCTTATCGTTGAAAAGCATTTTGATGGGAATAGTTACCGGCGCATTTCCAGAATGCTGAATGTTCCTGTGAGCACTGTGGGGGCCATTATCCGGAAATGGAAAGAGCATCAGTTCACCATAAACCGGCCACAATCAGGTGCTCCACGTAAGATCCCTTTCCGAGGAGTCCAAAGAATAATCAGGAGAGTTCTCCAAGAGCCAAGAACCACTCGGGCAGAACTTCAGGAAGACCTTGCATCAGCAGGTACTGTTGTTTCAAAGAAAACTATAAGCAATGCGCTACACTGAAGCAATGCCACGCAAGACTCCATTGCTGAACAAAAAGCATGTTGAAGTTTGCGAAACAGCATTTGGAGAAGCATGTGGATTATTGGGAGACTATAGTATGGTCAGATGAAAGCAAAATTGAACTTTTTGGCAGTCTACACATCATGTTTGGAGAAGAAATGGCACTGCCCACCACCCCAAGAACACCATACCAACAGTTAAGTTTGGGGGTGGAAGCATCATGGTTTGGGGCTGCTTTGCAGCAAGTGGTACTGGCAGACGTCATATTATTGAAGGCAGGATGAATGGAGAAATGTACCGGGACATTCTGGATAAAGATCTGCTGCCATCTACCAGAAAGCTGAAAATGAAAAGAGGGTCGACATTTCAGCAAGACAATGATCCAAACACAAGGCCAAGGAAACAATGAAGTGGTTTCAAAGAAAGAAAATCAAGTTGCTTGAATGGCCCAGTCAATCACCTGACCTAAATCCCATAGAAAATCTATGGAGAGAACTGAAGATCAAAGACCATAAAAGAGGCCCAAGGAACCTTCAAGATTTAAAGATCGTTTGTGTGGAAGAATGGGCCAGAATCACTCCTGAGCAATGCAGACGACTGGTCTCTCCATACAAGAGGCGTCTAGAAGCTGTAATCACCAACAAAGGCTTTTCTACAAAGTATTAAATAAAGTGTGTTCAACACTTATTCCCTGTGTCATTGCACTTTATTTATTATGACTCAACTTGTATACTTAAATGTTCTGATTTCTTTGTATGAATTCAATATTTGGCTTGATGGCTACATCTGTTGGAAATTTTGTGTCAATAGCCCACTTAGAAATCCCTTTACTGATAAAAATGCTGATGTGTCAAATACTTATTTTCCCCACTGTATATACATACACATATACATACACATACATATGACCACCACATTTTGAAACCATCCTATGTTATTTAAAGACAACTTTTAAAGGTCTTCTGGCAACACAACTTCGAAACCAGTCCACGTTTTGACAATATAAGGGTTATTTTTTATAAAACATTCTTCAAATATTTCTATTTCACCCTTCATGTTAAAGTAATCATATAAAACTTGCAACTCGTCCATTAGATTATGTTTGCAAAACACACTTATTGAAAGCTCTTTTTTCTTCTATTTCATTATATTCCTTCTTTTCCATATTACATGTCTTGCTACTGTTAACATAAAATTAAGAGCATATTTATTTTTAGCTTGTCCATTAAATCCAAATAAAAACAATGTTTCCCATTCTTCCATAACTAACTTTTCATCAAATAAAAAGTCCTGTACCATCTTATTTAACATTTTCATAAAACCATCTATTTTTTTACATTTTAAAAACAAATGCAGCACACCTTCATTTTTTTCCAAACATACTTTGCACATTTAATCTTTTGCCAATCCAATTTTACTCAATATCATTTCGGTCATCATACAATTGTGTCTTAATAAAAATTCTAAATTTTCTAGTATCGGGCTCTTAAAGTTCATTGTCACATTTTTCCATATGATTGATGCATCAAAATTATCAAACGGTTTTTCCCAGTATTCAATAGCTTTTGGTTTTAAAAATACACAATCACATAAACAGACATGAAACATTTTAAAAACACATCCATTAAAAGGAATCTGTTCATCATTTCTTTTAAAAAAAAAAACTCCAGCTTTCTTATTTCCTTTTTCTTTATCCTCAATTATTTTAATTTCAAATATTGCTCATTAATCAACTGTCTGTTTTCTATGTCTTCATTCTCCTCTAGTGTATCTATAATTGCCTGTTTTGGCAAGAAACCTGGTTTTACCTCATATAAAATATCTTTTACTTGTCTTAATCCTGCATCATACCAAATCTTATAAAAAATGTATTTCCATTGCTTGTAATAAATTTGTTTAAAAAAAGAGGCTGCTTCAATAATTGTTCTCTTCCTTTAAACTCTACATGAACATTCTTTTTAAAACCTCTCCATACTCGTAAGACTTCTTTATAAAATTCAGGAATCTTCTCCAGCATGTTATCCTTAAAATTCATCCACAAAAAATCATCCCACATTTTCCCAAACTTATTTATAAAAAAACCCTCATTTTTTTCCATATCAAATCATCATTACTCAAAAACTTTTTTATAAACTTTCTTCTCATACTTTTCATTCATACCATTGGATCTATTCGTCCCAATCCTCCCTTTTTCACCTCCCCAATTAATGTGTCATATGCTGTTTTTGCAGGCTTACCATCCCATATAAACTTTAAAATATCCATTTTAATTATTTTATACGCCCATTTTGGCAGACTAACCACATTTAAAATATACCACACCTTAGACAGAAATAAAGAATTTAAAACCAATACTTTCCCTTTTAAAAACAATTCTCTTTGTTTCCAAAAGTTCAGTCTTTTTTCCATTTTACTTATAACCTCTTCCCAAATAACGTCTCTTATTTTCATTTCATCATTTCCAAGTGATATCCCTATAATCTTTAGTTTATTCCTCTGCTCTTTAAATTCCCATTGGCTTTCTAAAGTATCCACCTTCCCTATCCTCATATATTCAGTTTTATCCTTATTAACTTTAGCCCCTGTTCCTCCACAATATTTTTCAAATATTAACATTGCTTTTTCTATACTTTTTAAGTCCTTAAAATTAAAGTTGTGTCATCTGCATAAAATTTTCTGCTGCATTAATTCATTTTCCTCTAAAATTCCTTTTATCTGTTTTTCATTATTTATTGCTATTCCTAAAGGTTCAGCAACTAAAGTATAAAGTAATGCTGATAATGGGCATCCCTACCTTATAGATCTTGAAATCTCAATATAATCAGTTAAAAAACCATTTACTTTAATACAACTTAAAATATCAGTATGAAAACATTTCATCCATCTAATAAAATTTTCTCCAAACCCAATTTTTTCAATCAAATCAAACAAATATGTATGTTCTACTCTATCGAATGCTTTTTCTAAATCTATAATAATCAAATATCCTTCTTCTCCTTTTTCTTTCATAAACCACATTAAGTCTCTAATATTTGTTATTCTGTATGATATATCTCTATTTAAAACACCATATGCTTGATTTGTTGTTACAATGTTTGGAATCACTTTTTTCAACCTATTAGCCAAGATCTTGGCCAAGATTTTATAGTCTGTATTTAACATACTCAATGGTCCGTAATTCTTAAGATCTTCTCTATCCCCTTTATTCTTATATATAATTTTAATCATTCCTTTCTTCATACTTTCACTTATTTTTTTCTGTTTAAAAATTACAATAAATAAATTATGCAAAATAGGTGTTAAAACATTTTTAAAAACCTTGTAAAACTCAGATGTTAAGCCATCTAGGCCAGGACTCTTCCTATTGCTCAACTGATCTATGGCTTCTTCAATTTCCTTTTCATCTATATCCTTATCACACATTTTCTTATCTTCTTCATTTAATTGTGTTTGAATTTGATTCAATAAAAATTCTTCATCTTTCATATTTATGTAGTAAGTAGCAAAAAATCCTTCACTTCATTTAAAATACATTGTTTTTCTTTCACAACTTTCCCATCTTTTGATATACTTTTGATCATTTCTGCTTGCTTTCTTGTCTTCTCAAACTCGTAAAAGAATTTTGTACTTCTTTCTCCCTCTACTGTATTTTTTGATCTGCTTCTTATTTTAGCTCCCTTACATTTTCCCTCCTCTATTTTCCTAAATTCATCTTCTTAACAATTTTCATCACATCCATCTTTCCTTCTGACACCTTTTTCATTTCTTCTTCCCATTTTTTAATTAAAAGTTTTTCTTTACTTTTCTTTGCTCTTTGCATTCTTTTTGAATATTCAACAGATATTTTTTTAATACCTTTTTTCAAATTATCCCACCAAACGCTTTGTGCTTCTTCATGTGGAATATTGTTTATACTATTTATTATAAAAATTCTATTTCCATTTTGTAAGATTCATTTTTTAATAGTTCTGCATTTAAAACCCACACCCCTGGACCTCTCTCAACTCCACTAAAATCAATGATTACGTTTAAAAAATCATGATCACTTTCACTGAACATTTTATAAAATACTTTTGAAATAAGCAGTTCTAACTGTCTGTTACATAAATCAATTCTACTTTGCTTTAAGACTGTGTTCACAATGTTCCTTCTGGAATATTCTCGTTTTGCTCTATTTCTTTCCCTCCATATGTCAAAAAATTTGAGTTTTTCCATCATTTTCTTTAATTCAGTTCTCCCCACATCCGCTCTATATACCATATAATCCTCCACATCATTTCTTTCCAAAATAGTATTAAAATCCCCAATTATAATCACATTTGTATAACCGTCTATTAAAACACTTAATTCTTTAAAAACAGGTGACTCTTTGTAAGCCTTCATTTGGTGCATGAATAGTACATATTGTTAGTTCTTCTTCTTTGCTTTTGACTTTAACTACCAATAATCTTCCTATATTATCTTTGAACACTTCTGTTGCTTTTTCCATCACTCCCCTTCTCCTTTTTTTCTGTTTGGGTCATTATTGTAAATTTTCCATATTTTCTTAAAACCATTAACAATGTTTTCATTCCATCCCGTTTCTTGTATACATATTATATCACTCTTCTTTGTTAAATAAATTACATTTTCAAATTTAGTCCTAGTTGACAATCCTCTCACGTTGATTGACACTAGACTCAGTTGGTTCATGAACAAAAAAGAAAACACATAAAAACAAAACAAAAAAAACATCATTTTTGTTCAGTCTCTCTCAAATCAACGACTCTTATGCCAATCACCTCAGCTTTGTTCCTTTTTTCTCTTTAGATTCTCTTCTTATTCTTTGTCTTTCCAAGACCTTTTCAATGGTTATTTGTCCAATTTTTTTCACTTTAGTCCTCCTACTCAAAACACTTTTCTTTCCACAAATCTGTTTTCCCTCCCCTGTATTGCTTACCTCTTCTGGGAGTGCACTGTCATTATCTTTTCTTATTTTTTTTATCTGTTTTTCATCATTTCCTGCTTAGCACTGTCCACAGATAGTTGTAGTCCAGTCATAACTGATGCTTCTCCATCCCACTCATTCCCACTTACTTCCTCCTCTTCTTCTTCTCCTTCACTGCTCAGTATATCCTTTGTTAATCACTTGTTTGTTTTGATGTATTTCCTTCATCAGCCTCCTCCAAAGACTCCACTTCATTATGTGTCTCCATCTCCATTTCCTCATGTTCCTCTTCATCTGTTTCACATGTGCATCTTAGCAATGCCTTTCTGCAGCCTTGGCACCACGGGGCTGTGCAGTCCCGTGCATAATGTCCTCTGTTTCAAAACTGGAGTTATATGGAAGTGACACCACGTCCTTAGGGAATTTAGCTCTTATAAATCTTGTTCCATCTGCCACCATTGTACCTGGGTAATACCTTCTTCTCAATGGCAGTATTGGTGTAACTCCCCAGCTTAGCAATTTTTGCAGTACATCCTCATTGTTAATATAATTAGGCAAACGTAAGAAAGAAACCACCCTCTCTGTTGCGCAAAGTTTGCTCACTTTACAAGTTTGTCCATTTATTAGTAGTCCTTTTAATAAGTTGTCATAGTCCATTTCATTCTCCATTGTCAGTTCATACTCAAAGTCGTTTTTTTTCCTTAGTCCATATAGTTTACCTTTTCCAGTATTGTCCTCAATAGCTTTGATTATCATCATAACATAAATCTTTTCCGGATTTTCTACAGTCATTGTCAGTGTTGTTTCTTTCTTATATTCTCTCTGATATTTAATTTTACTTCTTAATCTATTTATCATTTAATTTCTTTGATTTCCTCTTGTCTCTTTTCACCATTTGTATCAGCCTTTTCTTGTGTTGTTGATCAGTCTGTCCTTTATCCATTTCAGTTCCATTTCTTTTCCTTCTCGATACCACAGTTGCCCAAGTGTCGTTGTCATCCATTCCATTGCAATCCATAATCCTTCTTTTCAAAGTAGTCCCACTAAGCAAAGACACGTCCAACAGACGTCACTTTAACGTCTTTGTCCTACGTTCAAAAGACGTCCGCTGAGGAGCCGGAATGAAAGTTTTTGCGACGTCTTTTTTAGACGTCTAATGAACGTTCAGTTTTAACGTCCAGGTGACATAAATGGTGAACATTCAGAAGACGTCCACTAAGGGGCCAAAATGAAAGTTTTTGCGACGTCTTTTTTAGACGTCTAATGAACGTTCAGTTTTAACGTCCAGGTGACATAAATGGTGACCATTCAGAAGACGTCCACTAAGGGGCCAAAATGAAAGTTTCTGCGACGTCTTTTTTAGACGTCTAATGAACATTCAGTTTTAACGTCCAGGTGACATAAATGGTGAACATTCAGAAGACGTCCACTAAGGGGCCAAAATGAAAGTTTTTGCGACGTCTTTTTTAGACGTCTAATGAACGTTCAGTTTTAACGTCCAGGTGACATAAATGGTGAACATTCAGAAGACGTCCACTAAGGGGCCAAAATGAAAGTTTTTGCGACGTCTTTTTTAGACGTCTAATGAACATTCAGTTTTAACGTCCAGGTGACATAAATGGTGAACATTCAGAAGACGTCCACTAAGGGGCCAAAATGAAAGTTTTTGCGACGTCTTTTTTAGACGTCTAATGAACATTCAGTTTTAACGTCCAGGTGACATAAATGGTGAACATTCAGAAGACGTCCACTAAGGGGCCAAAATGAAAGTTTTTGCGACGTCTTTTTTAGACGTCTAATGAACGTTCAGTTTTAACGTCCAAGTGATAAACTGAACGTTCAAAAGACATCCACTGAGGAGCAAGAATGAATGTTTTTGCTACGTCTTAATTAGACATCTTGGATGTGTTCACTATTGGTGCCAAAATGACATAAATAGTGAATGTTAAAAAAATTATTTTTAAACATGTTTTAAAATGTTTACAGATATCCAAGCCACATCATTAGTTCTAAATTAAAGTTTTTATGTGTTTCTTGGACTAAGTTCAAACTGTTGGACACAAGTTAAATCATCTGAACTATTTTAATTATTAAAGTGGCTGAGTTAAATCCAGTCTTGTGAGTTTTATTGAACACCATGAATGTGCTGCCAACAAGTAGGCTATGTTGCACGGTTGGATGACAACACAGTATTCAAAAACACTCATAATAGTCATATTAAGGTACTGCTTTCAAATTTTAAATAAATTAATACCTATCCCCTTAGTTGAACCTGTCCAAGACTAATAGGTGTGGAAAGACATTTAAGTATTCTTATTTGCAATTAGAAATACATGATCAGATTTGTTCAAAAGGACCACGTATTTTGTGACCACGTTACCACGCCCTTCATGACGTTTCAATTCCCTTTTGCAACTAACAAATTAAACTTAAATAAAACACAAAATAATACTCCAAACAAAATATATATTTTCTTTAAATGGCTACAACAGGACATAAAAAAATGTTAGAAATGACAAGAGATACCTGATAACTTTTTAACTTTAATATTTAATGTTTTTTTTTTTTCCAGGAAAATATTGACAAGCTGATTAAACAAAACTCTAGTAGGTAAATTTAACTATCAAGTGAACAACAACAAAAAAATCTTTGGTCTGAAATGGGGAGGGGTATAAATCCCTATACTGGAAATAAACACACAGTACTCATGCAAAATCCTCAGTTATTTTCCATCCCTGTATGCCCTCCACCTCCCCTCCTCCCTGGTGCATGTTTGAGATGTTCTGCTGCATGATACTTTATTGTGGCCTCTGTAGCTTCTTTGTCCCATTTCATGACTGCAACTGCAGGAGTTGAACAAAAACAAAAAATTACAAATATGTATTGCAACTGTACATTTAATTTATTATTTGTATGTGAAAACATTAAGATTTATTTATACTTTTTATATTTTCTCCAGTCAAGAAATCAAAACCATTTTATTTGAAAGGAAACATTATGCAGAATGCAAATACTGCAAAACAGAACAGAATGTAAGAAAGAAAAATCTGTCAAACTGAAGATCCATAAAGGTATAAAAATAAACATCCCTTCCCATGAAATCAAAATTAAAGTTTTTTGGGCATTAGTATCAATATGTCAGTCTTAAGGTTATAAGGCAGTGTGCTCCAAAATTGTGACAAAATTTGCAGTTTGTCACGTTGTACTTCAACTTCTCATCAAAATTTCTGTCCAATCAAATGGAAAGTGAAGCCGTGGCTGAAATCACTTATTCACAGAATTAACAGCGCAGACCACAAAACATATTAGACTTAATAAAATTCTACACTGAATGCTATAATTTATAGCAATATGGATGAGATTGTTGCTGTTATATGGCAGCTTTACGGAATTCAACGGCTCTGAATGGTCAGCCAAGCTCTGATATAAATGAAAGCTATTGGCCATTTAAAGAGTAGTGGGGCTGCTTGATGTGTCCTGCCCTGTCATGGTCTTGTGACAAAATATAACCTACAATCACTGAGTGCGTTTACAAGGACCCTCTTAATGCGATTATGGGATTTTGACAATATTGCAATTAAACTTTATTTCATGTAAACTCAATACTTAGATCAAAATAATGCAATTAAGCTCATAATCGCAGCAAGCATAATCGTATTAACATGGGTGGCATATGCTCTGAACCAAAGTGCGCATGTGCATGGGTACCTACCATTGATTTACAGAATAAATACACATATCTTTTGATCGTGCTTTTTTGTTGTGTACTCCGAACTGATTGGAAATCACCCTATATCCCGCCCAGCTAACCAGCTTGTACAACGCTATTGCCACCCTCATCTCTAGCGGTAGGCCTATGGTGCACAAACTGAAAATTCTTGTGGACTCATTGGGAGACGAACGCGTTCACACAGCTCCATGACTAGGGCTGCTTGATTTTCGCAAAAATCGTAATCAATATTGTAATCACTATTATTTAACACGATTATGAGTGGGTCCGGAATATATATGCTATTCTACTATTTCAGCCAGCATTATTTCAGGTTTTTTTTTGTTTTTTTTTTGGCTGGGACCGGCCAATTTTCACGTAATAGTTAAGGCGCGGCCGGGCATCAGGCTTGTTTTAGGCTTCTACTTATTTTTATATTTTAGACATCCACCAATTATGTTGATTAAAAAAATGCCACGCTAGTAAGTCTTCACTTTTGCTTTCACTGGTTCGGACGGCGTTTAGTGTCTCAGCCAGCGCATTCCTTCAGTGCAGCTTCACGTTCAAGCAATAGACTGAAACTTGCCACAAAGCACCGGCAAAAATAATTAAGGAATGTGTCGGTGCGAAATAGTAAGGAGATATTTGAATTATGAATAAACTGTATTCTGAGACAGTGTGGCAAAGATCCCGACTCGCAATCTCTTTGCCTTAAATGCTAAATCTTTATGCATTAACCTAGCCTATATAATCAAAGATTTTTTTTTCGGTTTGTTTTATTTCGTTAAGTAATAATCTAAAGTTTTATATGTATTTATTGTGACTGAAAAAATTCAATGTCCCGCAAAGCAGCTTTAGCATTCACTCTCTACGCACAAATGATATGCACCTAATTAATCAACATTGTTTTGCACCTAATCAATCACCATTGTTTTATTCTTGAACTGTTTTATATCTATAGATTTTATTTTAGGTCGTGATGATTTAAGAAGGCACAAACAGATATGAACTGTCATGAACTGTACCGTTGTGGCTCCCTTCTCTCCCCACAAAAGAGGGAGCCACCACTCCACTATGGACATTACATAGAACTTTGCACACAGACTCCATTTCCCATAACCCCTCTCTCTCCCCTCGCCACCTCTCACCTCTATTCACCCTTACTTCCTGTATAAATAGAGCGTCACTTCAGTAGATCCTCGCGAAGTCACAATTAGCCCAGCTATTATTTCCGAGCATTTTCCTTGTCCTGGTTTCCTTGTTTTCGACCCCTCGTAGTTTCCTGGTTCTCTGATTGTTTTCCGCCCGCCTATCGACCCCCGCTTCGTCTTTTGGATTTCCCCTTTCTGATCGCCGCCAGCCCACGGACCTTCACGCTCGGACACTATTCTATCGGACCACCTGTTCTGCTCTCTCTCGCCCCTGTCTGACCTCCTGCCTGCCTGACCACGAGAATGTTTTCTAATAAAAGTTTGCGTATGGATCCGAACGCCTCCTGTCTTGTTTCTGGGGCTATCCTGACATGAACAGCATGGCGGCTATTCGTTATCCCTAGCTTTTTTAAAAAACGAAAACTTATATTTAACAAACAAAAAAATCCTTCCAAATTAATTAAAAAAAAATGAAATATAAGTCTAACCACTTTGCCATTACATACAAAACTGAATTATTTTAATAGCTGCTAAACGTTCATTTTACTTGTCCGTGTTCTGTTCCGTCTATGACCGCACACACAGAACAGCTCAAATTCTCTTTTGCATGCTTTTAAAAACACCACATCAAATATACATCAATAAATTAAGCATGTCCCATTTTATGTTAGTCACGTTGATTTTACCGATTTGCATGTACAGTTGGGTTTTTAATTGAAGGGCAAAAGCGCAAAGGAGACGGAATAGGAGCAATAATCAATAATATTGCATTTTCAGAATTGTTTAAGCCGAAATAGAAATTAAATTTCGATCACTGAAAAATCTCACACAGAAGTTCAATTATTTATAATAATTCTTATTAATATTTTTCATTAAATGTAATTATTAATTAAATTAATATGTAATTATTTATAATAATTTAAAAACCTTGCTACGTGTACTGTTAAGCTAACTGAGAGTTGTTGTAGCACTTATATCTCATTGCTCTTTTGATTTTGATTGGTTACATTGTCCTCATTTGTAAGTCGCTTTGTATAAATGTATCTGCTAAATGATTGAATGCAAAGTAAATGTATAATAATATAATATAACATAATAATAAAATACAATATATGGAAAAAAATGAAGCAGTTATTGAGGTCAATTATTTATTAGTCTAATAACATAATATATAAAATATTTTCAAAAGATCAAAGAAAATTCATTGTCTTTGTAGTCGTCTACTATTGATTAAGATGTTTTATTTGATGTCACTGTGTTGGCTCTTGTGTTAAGCTATTTCATCCACAACCTATCAAGTATTTGATTGTTGTCACATTTGTAGCTGTAGTGATGACCAATCTGGACCAACTCGGTTTGTCCAAGCATTGCAGTTATTTCACTTTTACTACTATTCAATCAGCAATGAGCTTTACTACTCATTTTTGTGTCTGTCCTATGCACAGTATATATTTTTTTCTTCAGTGCAGCTTAGAGGAAACAATGCTCATCTTGGTTCAATTAGTAGACTGACTCAACAAAGGTGAACTAGAACACAAATCCATTAATATCAAGTGGCCATGGCTGATTAACAACATAATGCATTATATAGCTTTCTGCTTGACCTGCTGATTCCAATGCTCTTTCAACAAGCAAGAAAACAAACTTTCATTAAATTAAACTCAACTGATCGACTAAACCGTTTACCCTTCTACACCCTCAGGTAGTGAATGTGATGGAGTTGGTGTTAAACTTAAAAGACATACCATTAATTGCTTCAAAAGTTTTAGTCTTCTCCAGAGCCAGTTTCTGTTTCCTCCCCTTCCCCTTCATGTTGAAATTTGCCATCAACCGGTTGGTAAAGAGCCTAAAGAAACAAATGCACCATTTAAAAATTATGTGTGTGGTAATCTGCTGTAGCATGGGTGTGCTATGAGTGGACTAAAGAGATGTGGTTTTCTGGGAGGTGATCACTGATGACATTCTTTCCCTGCATCTGTCCCTGCAGCTATCAAACCCCCACATCAGTTATGCAGTCTCATGATTGTCTGGAATTTGCTGTACTTCATTATATTATATTGATGTATTTCCAACTGAAACAAAATATTTAATAGCAGGGAGGGTTTTATTGTAGTTAGTGGTTCAACGGATCACAAAACTCATGGTTCGAATCACGTTAGGGATTTTGACGGAATGGATTGGATGCATTTTTCAGTTCAACAAAACAAATAATAATAATATTATTATTATTATTATTATTATATACAGAGTGGAGACAAATCAGATTTGTTACACTTGCAAAAAAAAAAAAAACTTGCAGTTTGGAACCTGTCGTTAGGCGAGTTCAATTTGAAGCAGAATGATCATTGTATGACATCAAAGTACTGCGAGAGCGATTCGAAAGCATAAGATATGTCTGCTCTTCTGTCTGTCTTTGTAATCATTACAAACTTCGCAATTAATACGAGTTGCATATCTGATCACGAATCAACAGTGATCTGTTAAACCACTAATTGCAGTGCTCCTCTCCATCTCACTAGCAAACTAATGGTTTTAGGGATGTGGTTAAGGATATTCTGCCCAATCAGACTGACATCAAAGAAAAAAATAACTTTTCAGAGAAGCAGCAAATGTTCAGATTTTGAACAAAGTTTGCCAAAACAAACAATTTTTTCAGTGGATTAACTTGAACGTGGAGTGGGCGATATGGCAAATTTTTTATTTTTGTTTTTTCAGGAAAAATCACGATTTTACGATTTTATCAATACTATTTTTTTTATATTGGTTTTACTATTTTGCAAGTTGTCTGAGCTGTAAAGCCAAACAATTTTTCCCATTTTAAAAACAAAGCCTTACAAGGTAGCACAATATAAAATAAAATTCAGGTAATTATATAAATAAAAGAAAATATAAAGAAATATAAATAAAAAATATACACTTCACTGTGTAACACTTGATTCTTATTAAAAATGTTGTTTTATTAACATTAATGAGTAGTTCAGTCATAAATTTTAATCATAAATAAGTTTATTTCTTCTGTTGAGAATTATTAACATTAAACATTAAAGTTATTTTGAAGAATGTGGGCAACCAAACAGTGACAATGTGAACCAGCAACTGTTTGGTTACCTACTTCTTCATTTGTGTTCAGCACAAGAAAGAAATCTATACAGATTTGGGACAACATGAGAGTACAGTATAAGCAGAGAAAGATCCTTGCTCAACATGTTCTGTAAACTGACAAACTGTGCCAAGAAACTTAACATGTTTGGCAAGTTCGCTATGTAGGGATATTGGTGAAAATACCTGTCAAGAATTTTGTGTACACAATCCCTTACATCTCTCCCTCCAATTCTTGCAATTTGCGACACCTTTAAAGAGAGGGAATAATAATCCTGTCATGTTAGAAAATATTGGACTATAATACACTTCACTAATATATGACAGAAAAATGTTGCAGTGTTTCCCTGTCATTATTTTAGCAGGACAGCTGCGCCCCTTTATGGTCAAAGTTAATTTTATTTTCTATATAGCACAACATCACAACAGAAGTAATTTCAGGTTACTTTTCTTATAGAACAGGCCCATGCCTTGTTCGTTTATAAAAAAAAAAACTAAGCAGCCTTAAGTTATCTTATTTACACAACAACATGTCATTTCTGTCTTGCCTGGTCGTGCACAATTTTTCCATGAAAACACGGACGGGAGTGCAGAGTCCATTCATAAAAATGGAATACTCTATACTCTACAGCATGAAATGCATGGAATTGTCAATTTTTGGATAAATGAATCAAAATCGAAAGTAGGTCTGTCACAATCGCTATATGGACTATAGTGTCTGTAAATGTTTAAATGCAAAAAGAAGGCTAAAATATTAATCCTGCATGTTCTGTTTGTCTCTGTATGTATGAATGGTGGAGACGCTGTTTTGTTTACTATACACAGATACTAAGGCAAGTGAATCTCGCTGTGATTTTCCGCCTCTGCATCTCACTATATGACAACATATAGCCAAAACTATAAACCCAGAGGAAACACTGTATTGCTAAATAAAGCAGAGCATAAAACTGCCACTCTTCCAGAGTGCGTCTTGCAAATCATACCAGGGACTCAAATGCTTGCTTGTCCTTGAGGCGCTCTTCCTCTCTCTCAAAGTCCTCCATTGTTTCCAGCTGCACAATATGGGCAGATGAACGGGGAGGCTCACTTCTTCCCAGCCTTCTGACCTCCGTGTGGATGTCAATTAGTTTCGACAAGACTTTTTTCTGAAACTCTGAAATCAAAAATAATAACATGAAATGCTTTGTCAGTCTATGCTGCTGGCAAAGAGCCAATAAGAAAATTATGCTATTGTTATCCTTAAACAGAGGTATAAGTTAAGTCTGCTGTTACATACCTGTTCAATTCATTATTTGTGCTTTTGATACCAGTTCCAACTTAAGTACTTACTTGCCATATCCATCGGAAATCCCCGGAAATCCCCATCGGAAATTTCCCGACGATGCCCGGTTTGATCAATTTCAACATCTTAAATACAAAATTAGTGAAATATTACTTTGTTGTCCATAATAGTGGATACACAGTAGCTCTTGCAGCAGGTTTTTTCCCATATGATTTATTAAGTTTGGATAACTCATGTGAACCCAGTGTGCAATTCCTGCCTCTGCTGCACTGAGCAGTCAGCCAAGCTCAAACGGTGCAAAAACACTACCATTATAATTACTGAAGCTATATAAACACTGTATGAAGAATAATCTCTTACCCCTTATTTAGGGTAATTTAGGGTGTATTCACACCTGTCTTGTTTAGCTCGATTGAAACGAATTCAAGTTCGTTTCCCCCTTTGGTGTGGATATTTTGGGCAGGTGTGAATACAGCAATCGCACTCTGGTGCGCACCAAACAACCGAACCCAGACCCAGCTGAAGAGGTGTGAATGAATGCAATCAAGTCATTTTAAGGCAGAAAGAATAACACACAATAAGCAGAGTCTGTAATCACTTTTTGTTAAGTGTAAAGCTACAGTACTGGCCATTTAAAAAGGTAAAAAGGACCAAGTGAGCTGTACTCTATTAAATATAACTTTCCTGCTTGACTGTCTGTCCAATGAATGGATGACCTTAGCACACGTGTGGTTTTGTTTACAATTTCTGGTTCACTTGAAAAAGGGCAGTGTGAAAGTGAACCGCACTAAACCAAAAAAAAATATACACCGGATTTGGTCCGGACCAAAGCAAGTGAACTAGAGGAATTCCCTGGTGTGAATACACCCTTAGTTACTAATGTAGTTATGGCTCTGACAAGGCTACAAGCTGCCACTATAATCAATGCTTGTGTTTAAATCAGCCAAACGCTGCATGTATCTGAGCATGTCCCAGGTTCTCAATGCTGCTTCACTTACGATATGTGCCTAGTGTATTTTTGACAGATAATAATAATAATTAGGAATGTGACGAGATTTCGTGGCATCTGATGTGTCCCGTGAGATCTGTCCGGTCTCGCGAGAACGTGATAGAACTCTGCATCATTACTCTTAAAAACATAACGGTCTCTGTTCAAACACCAATACAGTCTTATTCCTGTATTTTAACCACATAATGATCATTATTTCTGTGTTACATACATTTAAATAACAGAAGTACTGAAATAAAAGTTTATAGTTTGGGTATAAACACTTAATGTCTACAATAGCAAAAGTATCAAAGTGAAAGTATCTCAACACGTGTAAGTATTGTAAGGCTTCTCCTCTTCCATCAGTGGGTGGCAACAAATGCACGTTTAAAAATGTATTTATCATTGTATCATTCATTCAGGAGATTCCAATAGCAAAAAAATGTATTTTTTAATTGTAAAGTTAACTTAATCAAATATATCTTTTAAAAACACCTGACAATGAACATTGTGTCAGAATCAGAACTAAATTATGTTATTTTGTATAGATTTCTATTTTTTTTTTCTTCAAAATATTGAGAGAATTGTGATCTCCATTTTTTTTAATTGATCCAGAATCATGCAGCAGTAGTTTACATGTTTATTTCTGCTTAATTTAATAAAGCTCATATCAAAATGCACCTAAATATTTTTTTCTTTTTGCATTGTGTGTTTCTCAGTTGAATAAAATACAGTTTTTCCCTATATATTTCATTATTAAGGATTTCTTTAAAAAAAAATAAATAATTATATATATATATATATATATACACACACACACACACACACACACAAAATCTCGTCTCGTCTCGTTCTCGTGAACTCAGTCTCGTGTCTCGTCTCGTCTCATGGGTTAAGTGTCTCGTCACACCCCTAATAATAATAATAATAATTGTTGTGCTATCATCAAAGGCATCGGCAACAGGCAATATCACTGACATGATACTATAACCTTTTGGCACAACCCAATGCTGTAGGGAAATGCCAGCATCAGTGCAGATACCAATACTGAGTTTTGGATCGGTGGATTACTATTTGTGGTTGATAAAATTACATGGTATTCGAGGTGACTGGTTCTTTAACATGGCTGCTACCTTAGAACAATTACATTCTTGTCTTTGAAGTGCATAAGGGTTTGAATGAATGCTGTTCTTAGAGAAAGTGTTGTGTCTGGACTACTTGCCTTGTCCCATCTGGCTTCTGTCCCTGGACCTATCACGGTGCCCGGACTGCTTCCTGTGTCTGTACCGTTTGCTGTGCTGGGACCAGTCACTGTGCTGGGATACATCACTGTGCTGGGATACA
Organism: Cirrhinus molitorella; assembly: GCA_033026305.1. NCBI lineage: Eukaryota > Metazoa > Chordata > Actinopteri > Cypriniformes > Cyprinidae > Cirrhinus > Cirrhinus molitorella. Next base: position 40,297,055 of record CM065122.1, on the reverse strand, counting down.
TCACTGTGGCTAGACTTATGACTGGACCCAGCATCCTTTAAATGTCCACGGTCTGAAAAACAAAACACAGAGTTATTTTATAGTTAAATGCAGGTTCACGGAAATACAGAAGTCATACAGAAAAATGCTTCGAGATTTAACTGAATTCACACACAATGTGGTTAATGCAACGTACCAAGGTTTTCAGATCGGATCCAATCTGATACAGAAAACTCTGAGCATATGTGATACTGATACTGCTTCAATACCATATGATCTGATAAATATACAGTGGTGGACAAAATTACTACAACACTATTCTCAGCAGCTAAAAATGCTGTGGTGTGTCAGTTGGAAATATCAGTTCCAAACATTAATTTTTGCCATAAATTGTAATAATCCAGTGATATTTTTGTGCTCAACAGAGATCTGATCTGATCATTATTAATCTGTCTGGAATGACATGTAGAGACAGAACAAACTGAGACAGACTAAATCTGTCTTTAACATGTCTGCTACCTTAGAACATTTACATTCTTGTCTCTGAACCACATAAGCGGTTTAATGAATACTGTTCTTAGAAAAAGCACTGTGCTTGGACTGCTTGCCTTGTTCCATCTGGTTGCTGTCCTTAGACCTAACGTGGTGCCTGGACTGCTTCCTGTGTCGGTACCGTTTTCTGTGCTGGGACCCACTGCTGCACGGGGACCCCTCACTCTGCTGGGATATCTTATTGTGGCTTGACTTATGACTGGACCCAGCACCCTTTAACTGGCTGGCTTGCTTTACATGTAAATGTCCAGTGTCTGAAAACATAAAAAATATGCTTCAACTGTATTCACAAACAATATGGTTGATAAAATGAGTTGGTATTTGAGGTGACTGGTTTAATATGATGATTACTAACTGGCTGTGGACCTGTCCCAGGGCTCTAGACTAACTTTTTGCACTGGTGCGCCTAAGCACAAAAAAAGTTAGGTGCACCCAAATTTTCGACTGCATCACATTTATGAAATAAATTTATATATATATATATATATATATATATATATATATATATATATATATATATATGAAAATAAAAACCATTATTTTATATTGTAATAACATTTAACATATTGAAATATTACAGTTTATTTTCTGTATTTTTGATCAAATAAATGCAGCCTTGACTTCCGTAAAAAAATTGCAAGTCTTACTGACCCCAAACTTTTGAACGGTAGTGTATGTATACACACACACAATATATAAAAAAAAAAACTGTTTAAAAATAAATAATAAACTACACAGTTCTTTCTTAGGGTGTGTTCACACTTGTAGTTTGGTTCGTTTGGTTAATTTGGTCCGGACCAAAAAGAAAAATGATACATTTGGTCCTGGTCCGCTTAGCTGGTATTTTTGACAACGAACCTAAAGATACAGAACGTAAAGGCATTGTGATTCACGACCTGATTGGTCAGGTTGAATGACATATGTTCCGTGACAGAATTACTGATCTCTATAATAGAGAATATATAGATCAGTGGACGGAACTCACCGAACACTCCAAACAAAAAGAAAAGGTGATTTCGACTTAAAGCGGCACTGCGGGTGTATGACATCAAAGTACCCATTCACTGATCACTCTGCTGATTGCCGCTTTAATTTGGATTCATCAGTTGGATCAAGAGTTGGATCAGAGCAATCGCACCAGGGTTCGTTTTAATCTAACCAAATATGACAAGTGTGAACACACCCTTAGTTGTGTTAAATGTAGCCCTAATCAAAGTAGGCTATACTCTCTTAGTATTCAAAGTGCCTATAGAAACCACATTTCTCAAGAATGATACAGAGCTAGCGACCTGTTATAAAGATATGTAATATATTATAATTTGCGCGCACTGGGGATTCGCGGAGTATTAAAATGCCTTTTACTTTTGGTTTCGTTTTAGCAAACGCGTGAAACTTTCAGCTGTAGGCTACTGAACATGGAATCTGACGTGAGGCGGCTGCCGCTTACTTTCGTTTTATGGTTAATGTTTGTTTTGTTATTAACGTTAGGTCTGCAGCTTCCAGCATTATTCTCCCTGAGTCTTGAACTTGTTAGCGGAGATTTTTTTTACAGTGGAACGGCTGGTCGCACCGGTGCGACCTCTGATTTTTTTTAGTCGCACCACTGAGAAATTAGGTCGCATGTGCGACCAAATTGGTCGCACTCTAGAGCCCTGTGTCCCTGGACACAACACCTGTCTGTTGAGACCTTTCTAAATTTGAGTGTCCAGAGTCTGAAAATAATCAAATGTACATTATTAACAATGATTTCATATCATGACATAATGATGCAAGAAATTAAATTAAATTGGTAGATTCAAGTGATGAATAATTAGTACCAGTGAGTTTTTTGTTAAATCCAGCAGACTCCATCTGGAAACACTTTGTGACCTTTGCTGGTGGAATGGGAAAAGGGGGCACCTTGATAACGGCATCTAGACAGATGCAGTATATAAATTAAATGGAAGCACAAGTCATAAAAATAATGAGCTTTAACTTTGAAATCTTATCCACCTTTTTCCTGAACGCGGAAGTCACGCCTGACTGGAACGATGCTTTTCGTTTCCGGTCTTTTTGTCTAGTTAAATTAACTATGTTATATAACGTATTTAACATTAAACCTTGGGAAACATTTCAAACTGTATTTAACTTAAGCGCTGCGAGCCATGCTTGTTTTCGTTTGTCATCGTTTATGCAAAACATACAAAGCTGGAGACAGACAAATTTACTGGTAAGCAAAACAAGTACTTGACACGAATTCCTTAAGCTTTACTGTGGCAGCCAACAACGGCACGGTTTAAGCCTCTGTATTTTTAGGTTTAGTTATATTGAAAAAGTTTAACTTTAAGAAATTAGTTGACCGTTTTACTCCGTGATAATATGGTTTTCTGTGGAGACCGAAAGACGAGAGCATCGAACGCATGTTACAATCCATAATGTCGGCGACCATCGCTTACTGAGGAAAAAGGTGGATAACTGAAATTCTGTAAGAACTACATAAGTGTGCAATGTCAGCAGCTTAGGAAACCTGTTATGTTGTCTTCATCTTCCTCCAAATAGTCAGATTCTGTAATTGTACAAATTAAAATCATTTATAAAATGCACTAATTATCAGTTAAAAAAGTGTATTAATTTAGTGTATAGACTTTGATTCTCAAAAAAAAAAAAAAAAGAATCTACAATTATCATAGAAGCGTACCAAGAACGTAGTCATCAAAGTTGCGTTTGGTCTTTTTCCTCCGAACTTCCTCCTCATCTTCCTCATCTTCCTCTTCAACATGACTTGTCAGATCATACTCATCACAGTCACGAATGCTAACTGTAAGGTTAAAATCACATATAATACAATTACAATAAAAATGACTTTACTACTAGCATTGTGACTAAGGGTTCACAACCAATACAGCTCTTTTTTTACGATCCACGTTCGAAAACAGGAAGCGTCGCATAGTTCTGTAAAATAACTTCCGCCGTAGCCTGTATGAATGGCAGTGCCTATAGCACGGAATGTTTGTGATTTATTTATGCACACTTCATCTTAAGCCCTAGTTGCATGGGATTAGTATTATCTGGGGACTTTTTGTGATTTAGAAATTACCCCACAACATCTGAATGTCGTCTGGTGCATTCGCACAAGATAAACAAAGTCTGTGATTTTACTCAAATTTACAGATTTATCTCCTGGATTTGATGTCAAGGCTTTGCGTAACATTATATATGATGGCTTTCAGCTTTCTCTTTATACAGAAAAATAAATAGTATATATGGTGTATAGTGTTATGACCCAGCTGAAAAAATAATTTCAAAACACTTCGCAGGCTCCATTCATCACAAAGATGGATAAAAAGGCGCATAGGAAACAAAAACCTTGAATAAATGATATACAATCATGCCAAATGCTGTCCAAATCACAGAGATGCGAATTTGCACAGGACTAATATCATCATAGGACCTCTGTGTTCGGCAAAATATGACGTTGAAATGCTACTAAATTAAAAGTGAAAGTACAATGCGATTTAATGCATTTACACGATTTAAAAGCAAATAAAAGTGAGGAAAAGAGGGTAAAACTGTAGCGAACTCACTGACACATCCTGGTGTACATTATATTTCACACACTTTAAGCTCTTTTATTTTCCTAAAGTTGTCTAATATGATTAATCCAAAGAATCCTTCGGTTTGTAGCCTACTGCATAGGAAAAAAGAAAGCCTTGCACTGAACAGCTCAATACGAAAATGTGTAGGCTAAAATAAAAAGTAAAATTAAAGTAATTTTGTTAACGATTTTGTGTCCGGGGAGGACCATAGATCACAATATATCAGTGTGATCTTGCTTTATTTCCTTATCACTTATCACTCATGTGAGTTTAGTTTGCAGACAGTCATGCAGTGTGAAAACTCATGCCGCCGATCCATCCACAGCAGCAACTGAACGTTACCCCAGATAGTCGTGAAGTGTGAAAACAATGGCGATCCTACGACTTTGAAAATCATGCAGTGTGAACTCGGCATTACAGCTTCAGGGGTTTGTTCCATTCGACTGTAAGTGCCCTGTGAAGTGGACATCACAATTTCCACCACGATTCCACTTAAGTGCACAAGATGTGAATTCTATGCAAATCTCATGGTTGCACTAAACCTGTGCTTTTAAGTGAAGTAAACTTCAGATGGTTTCCCATGTGCAGGGAATAGAGAACACTGAACACTATCTAGGACAGTGGTTCTCAACTCCAGTCCTCAAGGCCCACTGCTCTGCACATTTTGTATGTTTCTGAATCCGACACACTCAGTTCAGTTCATGGTTCTTTCTCCTAATTAGCTGATGATTTGAATCAGGTGCGATAAATGAGGGAGACATAGAAAATGAAAACCACGATCCTGGAGGCCCCCAACACTACATGTTTTCCATGTATCCTTAATTAAACACACCTGATTCAGATCATCAGCTCATTATTAGAGACTCCAAGACCTGAAATGAGTGTGTCAGACAAAGGAGAGATGTGCAGTGCTGGGGGGCCTCCAGGAACGTGGTTGGGAACCACCGATCTAGGGAACAATCAATCGAAACAAAGTTCATTCATGGAGCTCCTTCTACGAGCTAATAATCTGAATCAGGTGTGTTAAACAAGAGAGACATGCACAGCATGGGGTCACAAGTACCAGGGATAAGAACTGTTGAATTAGATCATAAAAAAACAATACCTGAGGTCATTTTACGCTTCACCAAAGTGAACGTCATCCAGTCATCCTGAGGAGAGTGCCGATTGATGATTGCAGCCTTTTCCCCTTTTTTTGGCCATCTAATGACCTTTTTTTCCACATCAATCCAGTTGTCTGGTGCAGTTCCCTCCACTTCTTTACCATGCTCCACCCACACAGCTCTGGCATACATGGTCTGGGAAGTAAAACACATTAATGAAGTTTCAGCATGCTTTTTTTTTTTTTTATGAAACTACACTACAAACTACAAACAGACACAAATGCCACCAGAACTAAATAGCACATAATGGATGATCAATACTCAGCATCAGTATGCTCACTTATACTGTGTACTTATAGGTGCCCGCTGTGGTTTCTGAGAAATGCTGCTGATATTTGAAATCACCAAAACAAATAAGACTCTCATTACCCAAAAGAATCATTTTATGATCAAATTTATACATCTGAGATTAATTGAAAGACGCCAGATTTTCTAATCCTAATCCTCTAATCCTCTAGCTAATTTGGTTCTTTATATTAATTTGTGGATTTTATTAAAATATCTGTATTAAGTTGTATATAATTCCCCCGAAAAGAGGTAAACAATACTGGAAACCCGATCAGCAATGCTGCAATTGGCTGTGAAAAGAGCATTGTGATAACATCATATCATTAAAAAAAGACACCTGATGAAAAACTTGATAAATTTCTGTACTTTTATAAGGAAACAGCCAAGTGAACATAATATAATAAATAAATGAAATGAGAAAGTTTTTTTTTAACATTATTCCCAATTATTTATATTCACAATTTCTAGTATTTTTACAGACTTTACATTTTTATTTCAATGTTGTAATTAGCATTAGCATTTAATCATTTTATCTTTGAACAAATGTGTTTTATGTGACAGCATTAATAAAAGTTTCTTAAAATTCAAGATCAAGTTATCTCATGTGCTCCATTAAGCCACTCCCATAATAACTATCACCACTCAAATTAATGCACAAATTAAATTAACTGTACAATAAGAAATTATTTCATCATAAATATACATACAGATAGCTATATACAGACACCGCCAGTTTTACTCATTGAAACATACTATAGTATTATAGACTACACAACATTATGTTTTACAATTAATTTTTAAATTATTGTTATTTTACATTACTGTCCCTGGATCAGAAGGATACTCTTGTAATAAAGAGAGAGCCACGGTGTTGCAGACTAAGCTCCAGGACTTATCAAACACACCTGAACAAGCTAATTAAGGACTAAGTGTACAGATTAAGATAAACTTGCCAACCTTCAAATTGTGTGTTCTATGCCATGGAGGAGAGGTATGAGAACAGATCCACCATTTTCACAAGGGAGGCAGGCCACCTTGCGGAACAGATCTGTTTCACGCAATTGTCGTCTTTTCATCTTGTCTTGCACATTACTTGTGTAGACAATATTAAGAAGTTTGGAGTTGCATGGCTTTTCAAACAACAGTGATGTCTGACGCTGATGCAGGACATCACATACCACAATGCCATCTCCTCTTCTTTCTCTGACGAAAGCAAATTTTTCATCTCGCAAGAGAAAACAATTGTCCTTCTCCTTCGTAGAAAGAAACATTCGAGGTCGTGCTTCAGGCTGTGATTGGGTGTTTGCATATTCAATCTCTGACAGTCTCCTGGACACTTGTTCTAGAGGATTTTTCCCACTCCTTACATGTTTCTTGATTTTTTGGAGATGGTTTTCAAATGGAAAACCAGAAATCTCATTCAACGAGCAATTGAAGTGATGCACATCCTCATGAAGATGAGTAAGACCATGTACATTGTAAACTGAAAAATACTTTCCGTACAGGTCAGCACAGCGCATGACAAAGTGTGACATTAGTTCATTGGCATACTGAAGGTATGCATTGCGAGTGCTCTCATCTGACTCCAACATAATTGACATAGCTACTGTCAAGGACAGGAAATGGTAATATCTTTCGCTGGATAACACATTCTTCAGCACAACTGGGCCTGTATACAATAAAAATTGGCGAAATTCTGTGGCCTTCCACCTGTCCAAGTCTTCCAAGCCCCGGGGCTGCCGAGCAAATTCACTAGGCAGTTTTCCTCGTAGTCTGTTTAGTTTTTGTGATATTTCTTGCCTTTGCCTTACAGATAAGCGGCAAAGTGTTGGGCCCCGAGTCAAGAAAATTAGCATCCGTCGAACCACTCCCAAGTTGACCATATGCATATAGTCCAAGACAAAAGTGCTAACACAAGGCACTCCTGCAGTAATGAATGGGCTGACACCAGTTTGATGGTTCTTGTAAGCTACTGCACTGAAATCTTCATCTGTTCGCAAGGTGCATCCCTGTTCATTAAATGCCACTCTTCTTGCGATGTAAGCACCTTTGGTGATGCACCTCTCACAACTGTGATAGGCATTATGATTCTTAATGCACTTCAGGTAAGCTCTAGCTGGTGCGTCACAGATTAATGCTTTAACATGAACAGTGTAGGTCTTCTCTTCATGAATCAGCCCATCCTCTGTGAGACGTTTATACTCCATCAAAAAATCATCAAGATATTCCTCAAGGGGATATGGTTTGTTGTCCCCACAAAAGAGAGCTACCATCAATGGCTCAAAGTTGTGAAACTTTGCCAATATTGGCCAGAACTGGACTTTGCTGCTTTTGAAGAGTGGGACACCATCAATATTGATGCTTAGGTTTACTGAATCATGGTCATGTCTGAAAGATGTTGTCTGACTTAGTACACGACAAATCCCCTTTTCCAACCCATAATAAATGTATTGCCCACTACATTTTGGCTCAGATCCTACGGCTCGTGGTGTAGCAAGGAGTGTCCTTGCATCCTTCGGTAGCAGGTGTCCTTGCTTTCTTAATATTACTAATAATTCATTTAACGATCTTTGTGTGGTTTTGTTCTTTGTAGACCATTGTCTTAAGTTCTCTTCTAAATCTGGAACATCCAATTCAGCATCATCATTTAGAACTTCTTTTTCTGAGTCGGAAGACACATACTCCACATCAGTGTCAAAGTCTGAGTGTTCTGTTGTCAAACTGTTAGTTGCCGAATGAATACTTTCAAAACTGCTTGTAGTGTCTGCCTGGTTATGCAATCCACAGGTTGATCTCTGACAAATCACTGATCTCTGACTTGCATGGTCATCATCAGTGTCAGAATGCAGTAAGAGATCCATTTCTGCTTTCCTTTTTCGCCATGCTTTTAGATAAGCCATCTGTAATTCAGTTTTAATACAGTTTATATTTGAGTACACCCACACTGATATATCTACAGTGCATTTGAGCTAACTTTGATAAGGTATAAATCTATCAAAAGAAAGAGATGAGAGAGCAATCTTTTCACAGCTATACTTCCCCATCTCTGTCTGCTGTTTCCATGGAGGGATGGAATTTTCCAGTTTTAATGTGACATCAGCAGTTTACAAACTTCAGTCAGTCACACAAAAGGGAGATTGGTTCTGGTCAGTCATCAGATAATAGGGTCAAACAAGCAATGAAGCAATCTATCAAACAAGCGTTTCAGAATATATGTCCATACTACACAACCAAAGGTGCGTGTTGCGCGATCGTTCTTGCACACTGTATCAAACATAGGACAATAAGTAAGGGATAATCAACGGTTTGCTTTGCAGTAAATGATTTTAAATGCACGCCGCGGAGGCTAATGCCCGCAGTTATTGCTCTTTGCAGTGCAGTATTTGACCAATGGGTAAAAACCAGACAGAGATGGAATAGTGTGATAAGATCACATTTATTTGAACGAACTATAGCATTTATTTCAATATATTATCCACTGAGAGAGTGCGAGCAAGACGGAGAGAGATAAAGGGAGAGATGACGAGTTGTTAGTGTTATCTGAATGCTGCGTGACTCTCTTCACAAACAATAAGTTAATTCAAAAACAGCGGTTTTACTACCTTGTTGCCTAGGAATATAATGTAGCGATTTTGATAATGTAGGCTATTTTATTAATAAGAATCGCTGGGAAGCGCTGACAAGTTTATCTATGATCTCTGACCTATCTCTCTCTCTCTCTCTCTCTCTCTCACTCTATGTGTGTGTGTGCTTAGTGTGCATCAATTAAAGCAGTGCATTAATATAGAACGCTGATTAGACTTGTGCATTAAACAGTTTTTGATCACATTATTCAAGATTTGAGGGTGGAAAATGTATTTTTATATAGTTAATATCATGAGGCCTGCCGTTTTTTCCTTCAAAAAAAAATCAGCATGACTACTTAATATGATGCTCATTGTCTACTTCAGTTCAATAAATACGTTAATATGAAAAGGCTTACATTTTAGACTGGATATTTCCTGTTTTTGCTTCATTTCGCCAGCAAAAATCATTCCAAACACAGCCACAGCACTGTTTTGCGTCTCTGAGCAACACGAGGGTGATTCGTTCATGAATGAATCAATCGTATAAATGATTCGGATCAATCGCAATGACTTACTGACGCCTGCTAGTGGTTTTAATTTCACATTTTCAGTATGTTTTCACTCTTAAAATAATTATATTGACGTTTAAATACATCTAAATGTCACGTAATGTGCAACTTCTGCAAAGAATAATTTTGTTAATACTGATTTAATTTGTTTAGTAACAGATGAAATGTTTTATTATTACAACTGAGTGAATAAATGTAAGAATTTGACTCAAAAGATAATGTACACTTTTAAAAAACATGGCTTTATGAAAGTAAAAAGCCCATAAAAGTTAACTTTTTTAAACTTATTTTTAAAAGAATAATTGATATCACTGCTGTGAACTGACCACACAGAATATGAAGAATATCAAAAGTCCTTAAGCGCAATAACACACTAAAAATATCATTTAATTATCGTTATCGATAAAATCACAGAAAATATCGAGATATTATTTTTTTGTCAATATCGCACACCCCTATCTAACTGATGTGTAAACTGAAAACTTTAAATTTTCACAGATTTATTGTGTTGGATATATTTTTGTTCCTTTGTGCAGTGGCTCGGGAGTCTTTGAGTCTGTGTTAATGTCAAGAAGCTGAAAAAATAAAAACAACTCTTTTTTTTTATTTAAAGTAGATTTTATAAAATTGGTATAGAAAAACGTATCGTTCAGGAACCGGTATCAGTCATGGTATCGGCATCGGTATTGAACATTTTGGAACGATACCCAGCCCTATTTGCCTTGTCACTAATGTTTATAATTTGCCTGCAACCATTGTCAATATGCATGCAAATATGATCTTAGAATCGAGAAACAGCTTGTTTTTAAGCCAACTTTAACTTCTCTGTGAAGTCATGAAAACATGAATTTTTTTGATGGGGCCAGTGAAAATTTTGGCAGGGCAAGTAAAAATCTGAACCACTGGCCCGACCGGGCCAGTAGTAAAAATCCTTAACGTTGAACCCTGGTAATGAACAGAAATATAGCAAAATATATGAGAAACGCAGCAATGTTTATTTATAATAATTAGCCAAGTCATGCGTGACCATATGGTATAACATTTATATTGCCATACAGCTATACATATTATACTGACACAATATTTTTTTAACTTTGTGGACCCTGTCCCTGAGTGTTAAGAGATGTATCCAATATACTATAAAGCTAATAGAATGTGTATTATTGTAAAATAACTCTTGAAGTAGTTCTGTGAATTTAAATCAAGATTTACCATTGACTGACATCCCAACATACGGTAAAGTTTTATAAAAAAGATAAATTGAAAAAAAAAAAGTGCTTGAGGCTATTTATCAGATGTCTACTAGTAAGAATTTAATGTTAAATAATTTTCCTTTTAGGAAATGGGTGAAAGTTAAGGGTTAATGACATTTAACCATCATGTAATTATAACATTCATGATATGCAGTGTGTAACTTGCTCTGGGCAGGTATCAGACACAACAGAAACATTTTGTTACATAAAGGTTGTCTGCTTTAAGAGAAACTTACCTTTTTAAGTCTTACTGTTGAAGTACTTGTGCTTCAACCTGAAAGTGATAAAGAAGAAGAATCTTATTACATAAGTATTATATAAAATTATATCTTTATTGTATCAAATGAACTGCATAATTACATCAAATGAGAATTATGTTTATTTCACACAAAATAAATATACAGATCAGATTAATTTCCCGATTAAGTGTTTGCATTTTAAATGTAACGTTACTCCACCAGTGTAGCAAAAACGTAGTCACTCCTGGTCAGTTAACACTTAAATCGATTTTCTTCTTAGTAAACATTACTTAACCATTAAAATCATTTAAAAAATCGGGCTAATTTTCGGAGTCTGACTATATGACACAATAATTGATTATCCACACATTATCCAGACTTGAGCGTTTGTGATACAACATGTTCCGAAACAAGTTTAACCTGCAAAACGTGCATCCATCGCAAAGTATCATGGAATGTAACCCCAATTGGTTATCATATTTAGAGTACAAATATCGTTTCAAAACCTGCTGAAACAAAGACGTCGTGCTATTTGCTTGCTTTAATATGTTGGGCCTGGAATTTCCGCGCAAATGTCGCTATTAAATACAAAAAAAAGTTTTTAGATCACTGATCAGTGTTTTAGATATTGATCGGGCATCTGATGTCATCTAAACTTAACTGTAAAACGCATAACATTGTTTATTTCTTTTACTTACCTGTTTTGAATTGTATTCAAAATGACGGCAGTGTCAGCGCGTTGTCGATCGGTTGTACATTTGCTGGATCTTTTCCGTTGACGCTATACGTGACGTCACTGACGTGACAATTGATACGCTGCTCCGACCTCATTTTTTTAAAAGCATGACGTTCTCTGCAAATACAAATTAAGATCTTTATCTTGTGATTGATGGAAGTTAACGCCCCTTTTATGCTCATTATTTTTTTGGTTTTATGTAATTCGGAATTATTATGCAGAGTTGCCAACTGTCACGTATTTGGCGTGAGACACACACTTTCAGGCCCTGTCAGCTTTTGTTTAAAATAATGTGTCATGTGATGCCTTAAACATTTAACAAATATTTTTATAGGGAATTTCTCAGCTGTTTAATATGTAAATAAACTAAGACTACTTTTTCCAAGCACTATGTAAAGAATTAAAATGTTATATGATGCACACCCCAAATGTGTACATACTTTTGCAGATGAGTAGCCTATTTAGAATGAACATATAAGGGGGTGGGTGGGCTTCGATGCAACCCTGCTTTTTTCAAACCACCATTCCTAAAAAAAAGTGAAACTAGACTAAAATTGCTAATTACATTTTATGCTGGAATGATTGAACTATAAACGCCTAAAAGAAATTATTTGTGTATGTGACCCAAGCACAGTTGACATTTGGTCCAAGTATTATTTACAACATTTGGTCTACATCTTGCATATCACATCTGCTTGGTTCATGCCATGGCTAGCAGCTTATTCCAAATCTGGGTCTTAAATAGTAGGGTTGCACAATTTTGGGAATATCTAAGTGCACTCCATAGAAATTAATGAAGAAGCAAACATTTTCACTGTGAATTAAAAATTTAATGATATAGAAAGAGAGAAAAATAAAGATCTTATTGCCAGGTATGTTTACACATACAATCAATATGGTTTGGTGGTAAGAAAAATAAATGAATAGGAAATTACATATGCAAAAAAAATATTTCAACCAAAAAAAAAATGAAACAACACAAAAATGCAAGAAAATGTAAATAATGTGTTAATAAACAAGTACAAGTTCTGTATTATACAATAATTGTGAAGTTAACTGTTCATGAGATTGATTACCAGAGGGAAGAAACTCTTCCTGTGCCTGGTCATTCAGGTGCTCAGTGCTCTGTACCGTCGACCAGATTGCAACAGTTTAAAGACAGAGTGTGCTGGTGTGAGGGGTCCAGAGTGATTTTGCTAGCCCTTCTGCATACTGCGAGTGAGTACATTTCTTAGAGATTCGCTCAGCAGTCTGGACTATCTGCTGCATTTAACTGAGCTACAGTAAGTGTAGTATACAAGCAGACTTGTTACAGTCCTGAATGAGCTCTTAAACAGACGTGCAGACATTGAACTTCTTTTGCAAGTCCAGTAGACCTTCAAAAGTGGTATTAAATAGATATGCAGATATTGAACCTGTTTTGCAGGTTAACAGACATCAAAAAAGGGTCTTAGACAGACATGCAAATATTGAACTTGATTTGCACGTCCACAGACTTCAAAAAGGGATCTTAAACAGACATGCAGATACTGAACCTGTTTTTTGACATCAACAGACGTCCAAAAGGGCTCTTAAACAAACATGCAGAAATTGAACCTATTTTGCACGTCCACAGACGTCCAATAGGGGTCTTAGACAGACGTGCAGACATTGAACCAGTCTTGCACGTCCACAAATGTCAGAAAGGGGTCTTAGACAGATGTGCAGACATTGAACCAGTCTTGCACATCCACAGACGTCCAATAGGGGTCTTAGACAGACGTGAAGACATTGAACCAGTCTTGCACGTCCATAGACATCCAATAAGGGTCTTAGACAGACGTGCAGACATTGAACCAGTCTTGCAGGTCCACAGACGTCCAATAAGGGTCTTAGACAGACGTGCAGACGTTGAACCTATTTTGCACGTCCGATAGGGGTCTTAGACAGACGTGCAGACATTGAACCTATTTTGCACGTCCACAGACGTCCGATAGGGGTCTTAGACAGACGTGCAGACATTGAACCTATTTTGCACATCCGATAGGGGTCTTAGACAGACGTGCAGACATTGAACCAGTCTTGCACGTCCACAGACGTCCGATAGGGGTCTTAGACAGACGTGCAGACATTGAACCAGTCTTGCACGTCCACAGACATCCAATAGGGGTCTTAGACAGACGTGCAGACATTGAACCTATTTTGCACGTCCACAGACGTCCAATCGGAGTCTTAGACAGACGTGCAGACATTGAACCTATTTTGCACGTCCACAGACGTCCGATAGGGGTCTAAGACAGACGTGCAGACATTGAACCAGTCTTGCACGTCCACAGACGTCCAATAGGGGTCTTAGACAGACGTGCAGACATTGAACCTATTTTGCACGTCCACAGACGTCCAATAGGGGTCTTAGACAGACGTGCAGACATTTAACCTATTTTGCACGTCCACAGACGTCCAATAGGGGTCTAAGACAGACTTGCAGACATTGAACCAGTCTTGCACGTCCACAGACGTCCGATAGGGGTCTAAGACAGACGTGCAGACATTGAACCAGTCTTGCACGTCCACAGACGTCCAATAGGGGTCTTAGACAGACGTGCAGACATTGAACCTATTTTGCACATCCACAGACGTCCAATAGGGGTCTTAGACAGACGTGCAGACATTGAACCTATTTTGCACGTCCATTAGACTTCCATAAGTGGTTCTGAACTGACGGACTTTATACAGACATGATCTGAACGTCTCCTTGACGTCACATGTTTGCTGGGGTATCCCCTTCGAAATCATTGTTCTTTTGCCCAAAATGCTTGTCAAGATCAGGTCCATTAGCCATTGTTTCCATCCTTGTTGTTCAGTTTTCCACAAAAAAAACAAAACAAAAAGAAAAAGTAGCTCAACCCCAAACAGTTGAAAAGCTGCCTGGGGTTAAAAACCTGAAACAAAAATAAAATATTGCAAACTTTATAACTTGAAATTAAACAAACAAACAAAACAAATGAAAAAAAGTACAGGGAGAGCCTTTCTCTCCAACTGCAGCCTAGTACTTCCTTTTTGGCTCGCTAGTGCCCTCAGGGTGGTATGGCCGTAAGCGAGGGCTGCTGCAAAGAGTGGGCTATTTAAAGATCATGTTGTGATGTGCTCATCTGCAAATCTCCTAGAACATTTTCCTGTCAGCTGTTAAACAGACATTTAGCAATCGTCTTTAAGATATATGGTTTATGTAAATCCACTTTGGATATGTACTGTTACCTAGAGCTACTGTTTGCTATACATAATAAAACATATTTTTACAGCGAAATCACAAATATAATTTAATGTTAATGTTTAATTTAATTTAACCCTCTGGGGTCTGAGGTGATTTTGGGCCCCTTGAGGTGTGTTGACATGCCTGGACATTTGTGCTTATTTCAGCCACTTATAACATACTAATTGCCCATATGTATTTTTTTTGTATTCACCACAAACTGTGCTACAATAATATGTGAGAAAGATGGATGTACATGTTTGCATTTTGTAGAAAAAAAATATTATGCGTGGTTAGCACCTTTTAGGAAAAAACTTCTAGCTAAAGTATGGCCTTAAAACACATACTGAATAGTTCTGACGAAATCATTTGAGTAATCAGTCTTGTAGGCTAGAATATTTACTTCACAGTGATGTGAGAATCATTCTGACCACTTCATAACAAACAATGATATAATGATTTGAATTTTGAAAGTAAGTTTTTGGTCAGCATTGCCATATTCATGGGAGTGTTAATAGCTCTGAATATTCATGTAATTCACACAAGGAGAGACAAAAGACACTCCCACAATGGCTAATGTTCCCCTATCAAAGCTAATGTTCGCCCATCAAATTGGAGTGCTGTGAAGAAAGAATGTGAGAATGCTCAAAGATTTTCATCTATTTTATTGTAATTCCTCTATGTGGAAAAGTGTTGTGCCTTGCTTGCTGTGCTAAAAATGTGAAGTTATATTAACACTTTTCACTAGCAAATCTGCTAAAAAAGGGTGATCATACAGATAACAATTAGAGAACCTATATTATTATCACTGTTTCTGTAATGCCAAACAAGTACACATACTGTTTGAATTATGACCATGTAAACATAATTACATCAATAAAATATTAGATTTTAGAAATATTAGATTACAGTGCACTTACAAATGCTGATAACAAAATAAAAGAAACTATATTATTATTACTACTATCAATCACTAATAGCCATGTATAACAAAAACAACAGATTTTGTAACGTCAAACAAGTATATATACTTCAATTTTATGGCGATGTAAACACAATTACATCAGTGAATTATTATATCTGTGCATTTACTTGATCGCAAAAACTGAACTACCCCTGGTATGTATGCAGGTATGCGATCGCTAAAAACAGTACAGTCCTATTACTTTTATATCGTATTTTGTTTTATATTAGAGCATGAAGACTTCATTGCGTCGTAAGAATTTAGATACAATGAATTGTATTGTATTGTATGAATTGTACCTATCCTTTTCACTCGATTTCAAACCGTTTAGCAAGGAGTTATAGTTTTGGAAAAACCCAGCTTTGTGTTCAAGTTTATGTGAGAATATCACGTTAACTAATGCAAATAAGAAACATTACTTGCTCATCAGAACGATCGCCTCACGTGGATCAGCCGCGTGTCGCATTCTGTTCTTCATCTGAGGTGAATTCTGTGTTTACTCCTCTCAGTGTGTCTTCTTCCATAAGCGAACAGTAGCTGAGATGAACTCGATGAATTCTCAAGGTTGGTTTGCGGTGATGTGGGCGTTAACATCCCCGCGCGGCGCACATGGCTAATTATCATATCAAACGCGAAACTAAAGAGAGGGCGTGACGCATTAACTTATAATTAGATCTGAGTGCAAAACTCAACATGCTGTTGGTTTCATACAGATTACTTTATAACAGAACATTTATTTTCGACAAGACTTGCTTTATTTAAAAGTAGAGATATCAAGCTTTCTATTCATGTATGTAAACTGTCTGTGTGCTGAACCTCCACCTAGTTAAAGATAAATTTATTGAAGCGTTTCTAATCGCGGTGCGCGGAGACGCTGAAGACAGAAAAAACACCTCATCTGTTTTCTGTATTTAAAAAAAGAACAGAGTTCAGTTGTTATTGTGAGTGTACGCAAAAAAAGTATACACTTAACCATTTCGAATGATGTATAACTCTTATTTGTGTGACTAATATCGACAGAGTATTTTTAGTTTCTTTCGCCCAGAGGGTTAATGTTACGCTCAGGGTGGTATGGCCGTAAGCGAGGGCTGCCGCAAAGAATGAGCTACTTAAAGATCAGCCCCCCTTAAAGGCCAGTGTATTACAGTAAAGAAAAGCTTACAGCACCTGGTATTCCCAGGCGGTTTCCCATCCAAGTACTAACCAGGCCCGCCCTTGCTTAGCTTCCGAGATCAGATGAGATAGGGCGCTTTTTTTTTTTTTTTTGATTGATTGATTTATTTATACACAAATTATATTTTAGAAGACATGCACAATCAAATTTACATCAAATTTACAAACCCAAATCTCATAGTCGGTTAACAGTCAAAATACAATCTGCTGCTGGAGAGACATTCATAAAATTAATACTACAAGAGAAGCATTTTGACGTAATCTTCGACCATCCGTTTAAAAAGCATCCATAGGTTTAAAATAAAATCTCTGTTTTTGGCGATATTTCTTCTTTTCCATATTGCTTTTTTTGCCAAAATTATGAACAGATTAATCAGTTTCTTATTTGCATTGTTCTCTGTCATTCCCAACATAAACATTCTATTCCAGTTAAAATCCTCCTCATTGTTTTTTAAATCTTTGATTATTTTCTTAAAATCTTTCAAAAATGGGCTCAGTTTATCACAAAATAAAAACAAATGTAAAATTCCTTCATCTTCTTTTTTACAAACTCTGCATAGGGCATTTGTTTCTTTCTGCATAGCACACAATCTTGTTTCCGTAAAAATCACATTATGTCTGATATGGAGCTAAAATTATGACAAACTATTTGAATTTGAATTGTGTAATTTTGAATTATTGACATGTTATTTAACAAAACTGAATATTATATGGGATTTATAATAGCTTTGAATTTGTTTTTATTTTGAATCTTAATTTGAATTTGAAATTATTTTACTTGAATATTGAATATTTGAAATGTAACACAATTGTATTTTTTTTAAATAGAGTTTTTATTGACATGTATTTTCAAACAATGGATTTTTGGTTCTGAATTATTAGACTGCAGATATTTCAAATACAACTTTAAGTTTTCGAAATGAAGAAGAAATTCGGAACATCAAATTCAGTTTTCTAAAATTCAAAGCGCAGAATTCAGATCGTACAGAAAGTAGGTCAGAGGTCATCCAGAGGGAAGATTAGATGATCCCTGAAAAGTCGAACGAACCATTGGCCAATTACAGAGCTGCAGTAGTTTTGTGGCGCAAGCCTGCCATTCTTCTGCCTAATCATGAATGCCCAGAGGTAAGTTCTTTTTAAGCATTTATGGTTTATATTAATATTTTATGTTAGCATTTCCAGCATGTGAAACATTTGTCTAAGCAGTATCTGGTGTCTGTTTTAAAGTGTATTTGGTGTAAAAGGGAGTAGCATGTTGCAGTGTCTATGCCGCGTCGCACTGCTCGCATCCGGTCTAGACACGGCGTAAGCATTACATCCCTGTACCTTACTCCATTCAAAGGGTACATCCCTGTACTTTGGGAAGTTGCATTTAAAATCCACTTGGATAAAAATGTGGATGGAGTTATAATGCTTACACCGTGTAGAGACCGGACGCGAGCGGTGCGACGCGCTGCGCTGCACAGAATACAGTAGAGCCTGTTGATTATATTCTGTGATATTGTCTACACTAAATGCGACATTCCCAACAGCAAACGGATTCTCCGTTCTATTTCTGACATAGTCCAAGCTCTTTACAACGGATGCTTTGTCACTTCAAGCTGTTGCGGCGCGGCGCGTTCGCGTCCGGTACAGACACCGCGGCATGCTAATCCCCTTTACATCGAATATACCTTAAAACAAACACCAGAGACTGCTTAGACAAATGTTTCACATGCTGGAAACGCTAACATAATATATAAATATAAACCATAAATGCTTAAAACGAACTTACCTCTGGGCGATTCACGATTATACAGAAGAATTGCGACCCCCTAAATTGCGATGTCCGTTGCGTTCGCCACTTGCACTCTCTCTCACTTGAAGGAATGTTGCGTGTTCTCTCCAATGGCGAAAAGACGCTTTATTCAATATTCAAGTAAAATAATTTCAAATTCAAATTAAGATTCAAAATAAAAACAAATTCAAAGCTATTTTAAATCCCATATAATATTCAGTTTTGTTAAATAACACATCAATAATTCAAAATTACACAATTCTAATTCAAATAGTTTTGTCATCATTTTAGCTCCATAGTCTAATACAATAATCAAAACATTCTAAATCTACATCCAACCATTTCCATGACATATTCCTCCAAATATCCTTCTCTTCAATTTCATTAAAATGCCTTATCCAGAACTGATTCGCAACAGGTTTTTTAAAAACTCCATTTATAAAGAATCCATAGAACATTTTAACAGTACCTAGATTAAAATTCACCAACTTGTCATTACATTTTAAAAACACATTCATTTTGTTTTCTTTTCCTTTGCCCATGTTAATATCATGGAGCCATTGCCCTGGGATTGCTTTCTTTAACCGTTCATATTGTCTTTTTAAAACCACAACATTAAAATCCTCCTCCTCCTCCTCCATCGCATCTATAATCACTTGAAGTGGTAAAAATCCCTCCTTATATTCCCATAAAACATCCCTCACCTTTACAATGCCCGCTTGCAGCCACTTCTTAAAACAGATGTCACACTCTTGTATCTTTATTTTATCATTTAAAAACAGAGGTTGATTTAAAATCCTTTCCCTCCTTTCCGGATTAAAATCCACCTCTGTTAAAAAAAGCCTCCAAGCATGTAAAACCTCTTTATAAAACCTTGGGATCTCCTCCGTCATCCATTTCTTAAGCTTCATCCATAAAATGTCCTCCCCTAAATTAAAATTCCTACATTTGTTTAAATAAAAAGCCATCAATTTCTTTCATTCTGCTTTGTTTGTGTCATCCAAATATTTTCTTACCACCTTTACCCTCATGCTTTTCATTTCATTTTTGCTCTACGTCCACCAACCCCATCCCTCCCTCCTCTGGTTTCCCTATCAATGTAAGATATGCAATTCTTGGAGGCTTTTTGTCCCATAAAAATTCTAAAACAATTTTTATTTATTCTCTTAAGAACCCAATCTGGCAATGGCATCACATGTAAATTGTACCACAATTTGGATAACATCAGCATATTTACAATCAAAATTTTCCCCTTCAAACTTAAAAACCTGTTTCTCCAAAAGACAAGTCTTCTTTCCATCCCTCCCACTGTCTCCTCCCACATACTGTCAATAGCCTCCTTTTCGTTCTTTGCTAATATCAATCCTAAAATCCCATTTCTTGCACCTCATTAAACTTAAGAACCCCCATTAAAACCTCCGCCTTTCCAAACTTCATGTATACAGTTTTCTCTTCATTTATTTTTGCACCTGAGCCCTCACAATAAAATTTTATCTCCATCACTCTCTTAACACTTTCAGTATTTTCAACCACAATTGTCGTGTCGTCAGCATATTGAAATATTTTCGTTAACTCTTTTCCCTCCTCCATTTTTATTCCCTTTATTCTTTTTTCTCCATTTATTAAAAGCCCTAAAGTTTCTGCCACCAAAGAGTACAACTGCGCCGACAACGGACACCCTTGCCTTATGGACCTTAAAACTTTCAAGGGTTGAGTTAAAAAAACGTTGCATTTTACTTTTGTTAAAATATCACTGTATAAAATTGAGATCCATTTGATAAAATTATTCCCAAATCCAAATTCTTTTAAAACGTCAAATAAAAATCCATGTTCCACTCTGTCAAAAGCCATTTCAAAATCCACACTTATAACGTATGCGCTCTTTTCTTTTTCTTTTATATACCCCACTATATCTCTTATGCTGCTCGTAACATCTGCTATATCCCTCCCCTTTACTCCATACGCCTGGTTGGTTTCTATTATATTTGGCATGACTTTTTTTAACCTGTTTGCTAGGACCTTAGCTAAAATTTTAAAATCAGTGTTTAGCATGGTAATAGGTCTAAAATTCTTCAGCTCAGTTTTGTCTCCCTTTTTTTGTATATTATTTTCATTAATCCTAGCCCCATTCTTGGATTTACCCTTTCCTTTTTAAAAACTATGCTAATTATGCTTACTTTTTCTTTAAAAACTTTGTAAAACTCACTCCCAATACCATCTAATCCAGGACTTTAACTCTTAATTGATTTATGGCTTGTATAATTTCTTCTACTGTTACTTCTTTTTCACAATCCTCTTCATCCCCCTCACCAACTTTCCTTGTTATTTGTTGTAATAAAAACTTCAGTTTTTCCTCATCGCCTCCTCCTGTCTTAAAAAGTTCCTCATAAAATGTTTTCACTTCTTTTAAAATCCCCTCTGTATCTGAAACCATCTGCCCATCTCTACTTTTAAGTTCCTTAATTATTTCCGCTTTGCCCCTGCTTTTCTCAAGATTAAAAAAGAATCTGTTACATTTTTCTCCTTCCACAGTGTATTTTGCTTTGCTCCTTAACATCGACCCCTTGCATTTCTCCTCCTCTATTTTTCCCAGCATATCTTCTAATTCAATTACTTTTTGCACATTTACTTCATTTTTATTTAACTTCTCTTTTAGTGTTTTCCTTATTTTTTTCTCCTTAGTTCTTTTGACCTTTTGTAACAGATTAACAGTAGTTAATTGAATACTTCTTTATCTCATACTTTGTGTTATCCCACCATTGTCTTTTGTCTTCTATATACATCAGGTCTTTTTTTCTCTCATCTAATATATATTCAATCTCTTTTTTAAAACTTTCATTTTTTTTTAAAAAACCTCAGTGTTTAAAATCCACACCCCAGGTCCCTTTATTTCTCTTTTAAAATCCAATATCATTGAAACCATTTTATGATCACTTAAGGTCAATTCTTTATAAAATATTCCATCAATACAACTTTCCAAATTTCTAGTGCTTAAAAAATAATCTATTCTAGTTTGGCGCATAAAATTCCCCACCAACTGTCTTCTTGAAAACTCCTTTTTCCCGTTTCTTTCCCTCCACACGTCAATCATATTTTTATCTTCCATCGACAACCTTAGTTCTTTTCTCCCTCCATCGGATTTAAAAACCATCCCGTTTGTCATATCCATTTTACTAAAAACTGTGTTAAAATCCCCTGCAATCACCACCTTGCCCCATTTTTCTATCACATCAGCCAAAGCATTAAAATACAGTTTCTTTTCTGTTTCTTCATTAGGAGCGTGCACATTCACTTAAACAAACTTGACTTTTTCCATCTCTATTTCTACTGCCATACATTTTCCTTTTTTATCATTATACAGCTGTTTTGCCTTGATACCTCTGTCTTTTCTTATTAAAACTGTCCCTCCACCTCCCATTTTTCCCTCTTCATTATTAAAAAGCAGTTCCCCTTCCCATCTTTTTTTTTAAAATCCTCCATAACGTTCTCTTTCCAGTTTGTTTCTTGCAATGGAATCACATCTTAATTTCTACACAAATGCTTAACTTTTTCAAACTTAAAACCATTCATTAGTCCTCTAGCATTAAAAGTCACAATTTTCAGCACCATAAAATAAATAAAAAGCTGTAAAATCCCCATTTCGTCAGCCCATACCCTCCCCGTCCTTTACAGTCTCTCCACTATCATGTTTCTCCTCACACCCTTGTTTTAAAACTTTTCTTTTGGCTTTCTCTAGATTTGGTATTACCTTAGTTCTTCTTCTTTTAACTGATATTCCCATAGCACTGCTGTCATTGATGATTTCACTGTCTTTATCCACACTTCCTTCCTCGCTGACCCGCTCCTGCTCCTTTGGCTTTTCCAATTCAGTCTGCAAATCCTCAGCTATTTCCATTAGTGACCCCGCTTTATCATTGTCCTGCGTTAATCCAGTCTCTTCGCTTTCGCCATCAATGTCTGTGCTTGCATTACCTTCTCGTTCCATGTCCTCGTGTTGCTCCTCTTCACTGTCTCCCTCATGCATCTGCTCGCTCCCCCGCTCTTCCTCCTGTTGTTGGTCTCCGAACCAGCACTCACACTTGTTTAGCACAAGCCTGCAGTCCGGGCACCTTACCGCATTACAGTCCCTCGCGAAGTGGCCTCTTTCCTCACACTTAAAGCATTTGAAGTCCGGACAGTCCTTCATCATGTGTTCAGGGCTCATACACAACCTGCAGGTTCTCACCTGCTGGCTGTGTATCACCCTGAAATACTGAGGACCCTCCTCCGTCTCCATTCTTGTGGTATAGGGCAGAGAAGCCACCTCTTTTGGGAATCGCACTCTAACAAATCTCGTTCCATCCTCTATGCGGGTGCCCGGGTATAATCTCCGTTTGATCTGGGAGATGGGAGTTACCCCCATCCCTCCAGCTGTTGTAGAACCTCGTCATCCTCCAGGTAAGCGGGCAGATGCATGAAAGAGACAAACAAAATCTCTATTATTCAACTTTTTAATTTCACATGTCTTTCCTTTTATCATTAATCCGTCTACCGGTTTATCAATATCTTCCTCTTTCTCAAATGTTATTTCATATTCTTTCATCATTTTTGGTCTTACCGCCAGTATGCTCGTCACTTGAATCTTATCCGTCAGTGCTCTTATAATGTCTTCCGCTTTCCCGTTCTGTACCTCTGTCAAATCAATCACCACAGTGGCTTCTTTAGCATATATCCGTTTACGTTTCTTTTCAGGATAATCCATTTCTCGTTGTCTTTTGTCCAGTCCATCTTCCGCTTGCCGCCTTTTCTCTCCTGCCAAGTCCATGTCCGTAGCCATTAATCGGTCCATAAAAAAAACTACTGAAATGACAAATAAAAAAAACAAAACACAGAAAAACTAGAAACTAAATACTAAGAATGAACAAAAAACGACACAAAATACAACACAAAAGTTTGGGTGAGCCTTTCTCACCTCCCTATAGCCAACTCACTTCCTGTCTGCTCACTAGTGCCCCTAGTGCGCTCAGGGTGGTATGGCCGTAAGCGAGGGCTGCTGCAAAGAATCAGCCCCCCCCCTTAAAGGCCAGTGTATTACAGTAAAGAAAAGCTTACAGCACCTGGTATTCCCAGGCGGTCTTCCATCCAAGTACTAACCAGGCCTGCCCCTGCTTAGCTTCCGAGATCAGACGAGATCGGGCACGCTTTTTATTTTTAATAAAATATTTCATATTTTACATTATACACTGAATCTTTTACAACATATATCATCACATAATATACACTTAACATATAATCATTCTTTAAATCCTTTAAATCCTCTAAATAACAAACAGATTTACAAACATAATTACCTTGGAATAAGTATCTTAAATTCCTTAAATTCCTTAAATTACATCATTCCCATAATTATTTTATAAAACCTCTCAGATTGTCCATTCATACTAAAATAATCATACAAGATCTGTATATGCCCTTCCAACTTTCTTCTAAATAAAACCGGCATATTAACAATACCTTGTTTTCCTTTCATGACATTACGTCTACACCATATTGCATATCTTGCCACATTTAAAATAAAGTTGGCTATATTTATTCTTCCCCCTTCCTTTTAGTCCGCGTAAAAAAATTATTCCATTCAATTTCCTGTTCAATTTTATCACCCAAGATTTGTTCCACAAATCTTTTAATTTCTCTTAAAAAAACCTGAAGATTCAAACATAGTAAAAACAAATGTAATAATCCTTCCTCTTCCTTTTTACAAACATCACATATTGCATTCTGTGCAATTCTCATTTTACATAGTCTCATTTTTGTAAAGATTATATTATGTCTTAAGAGAAGATTAAAATTCTCAACCATTGGATCCATGTAACTTATTCTTAAATTCTCCCAAATGTTTTCAGTTTCAGTCACAGGAGATAACCTGCTCCAGAAGACATTTGCTATTGGTTGAACAAAAACCATCCTTCTAAAATAATTGTAAAAAGATTTTAAAGTACATAATTGAATTGGAATTTTATTCCCGGTTTCTTTTAACAACACTTCAACCTTTCCATTTCCTCCATCCTTTTTTCGTATTCCTTCTATCCATTCTTTAGGAATTGCTTTTTTGATTTTGTCAAATTGTTGTTTTACAACATCCCTTTCTACCTCCTCCCCAATCTCCTCCATTTCATCTATTATACCTTGCAGCGGTATAAAACCATCTATAACCTCGTACAAAATATCTCTAATTTTACCTATTCATGCTACAATCCATTGTTTAAAATATATTACCTTATCTTCATATAAAACATTGAAATTTAAAAACAATGGATGATTCAAGAACTCGTTTATTCCTTCTGGCTTATATACTACAGTCGGTAAAAATTATTTCCATGCCCCTAGAACTTCTCTGTAAAATTCTGCTACATCCTTTAACATATATTATTTCAATTTCATCCATATTAATCCCTCACCCACATTAAGACCACCACACTTTTTTAGGAAATCCTTCCACTCTTGTTGGTTATCCTTATTTAAAAATTTCTTCATCATCTTAACCCTTAACCCTCTGGGGTCTGAGGGTGTTTTGGGGCCCTGAAGAAGTTTTGACATGCCTTGACATTTGTGCATTTTTCAGTATCTTAAAAA
Organism: Cirrhinus molitorella; assembly: GCA_033026305.1. Taxonomy (NCBI): domain Eukaryota; kingdom Metazoa; phylum Chordata; class Actinopteri; order Cypriniformes; family Cyprinidae; genus Cirrhinus; species Cirrhinus molitorella. The sequence goes on along the minus strand of CM065122.1, from coordinate 40,271,377 downwards.
CATATTCATGGCTAAAGTCAGATGGGTAACGCTTTAAATTACAGCCCGCAATGTACCGCGTAAGTAAACGGAATTTACAGTGTACCTATTTGTAACTATAGAGTACCTCCACAGTACCTACTCGTAAATATAAGGGAACAATATGCCACATTTACGGAATAAGGGGGTAATAACCTTTAAAATTCAAAAGCATTTATACAGTAAGTATTTTATAACTAAAGGGTACCTATTCTGATATTACGTGGTATGTATGACACACAGACTTTAGGTTTCCACGTAAGTATAACTTATAGTTGAACGTACATATAAGTAAACAGAAACAGTCTGCAACGTTTGGGGATTAAGGGGGTAATAATTTGGAAAATTCAATGTATTTATACTGTTATTTCATATGTAAGGTGTTACGTGGTATGCATGACCTACTGTGTTAGACAACAAATAGGCTATGATTTACAACAAGTTGCCTTATTATAACGCACATGAAACGCAAAATATATGATGCAGTATAATTTTACACTATGTACTGGGTACTTACTGTGTTATTACAGCATATCTTCCATGATATTGATACCAATGGTAAACTGTAGTATACTACATTATAATTTAGTAATTACAATAAAACGAAAAACCAACTTTATAAAATGTTAAAACAGTTTACTTAAGAATATGTACTAGTACTTACTAGTGTTTGTTTATGTGTGATCATGGAGATTATTGAACAACACAGCTGAAAGTATGGGAAAATTATGAGTTTCTGCAAGTATTTGATTTCGAAATTTCCATATAAAACTTTACCTGATGAAAGAGTATTGCATATGGTCATCTCAGCAGCGAGTCACCTGTGCAGCATTATACCGTTGAGGTGCAATACACTAGAAAACTAGATTACCTATTTCCAGCTGCTCCCATGATATAACATAAATATATCATAATACACAACTACTGTGCAAATATACACCCTTGGTATATGTAGTTATTGTGTAAGTGTAAGCTGTAATTTATAGTGAAGCCTTGTTACCCTTTTGTAACCTGTAGTTACCATGTAAGTGTGACATCCGCGGGCCGTAATTTAAAGTGAAGCCTTGTTACCCTCTTGTTACCTGTAGTTACCGTGTAAGCGTGACATCCGCGGGCTGTAATTTAAAGTGAAGCCTTGTTACTGTCTTGTTACCCTCTTGTTACCTGTAGTTACCATGTAAGTATGACATCCGCGGGCTGTAATTTAAAGTGAAGCCTTGTTACCCTCTTGTTACCTGTAGTTACCATGTAAGTGTGACATCTGCGGGCCGTAATTTAAAGTGAAGCCTTGTTACCGTCTTGTTACCCTCTTGTTACCTGTAGTTACCATGTAAGTATGACATCCGCGGGCTGTAATTTAAAGTGAAGCCTTGTTACCCTCTTGTTACCTGTAGTTACCATGTAAGTGTGACATCTGCGGGCCGTAATTTAAAGTGAAGCCTTGTTACCGTCTTGTTACCCTCTTGTTACCTGTAGTTACCGTGTAAGTATGACATCCGCGGGCCGTAATTTAAAGTGAACCCTTGTTACCGTCTTGTTACCTTTAGTTACCGTGTAAGTGTAACAGCCATTTAAGTTAACAAAGAAATATTTTATTCATTTAACAGAACCTTTCCAACCACAGACTGCAGAAATTAACTAATTTACAACCACTTATACTAAGAACAGTAAAAACAAACAAATCATTTCCTAAATTTATTTTTAATATGCATGCTGCCAATATTTCCTTTCAGCTGTGGGCAGGAGTCAATGATTTTCTGGAGATCTTTTGTAGTTACCGTGTAAGTATGACATCCGCGGGCCGTAATTTAAAGTGAACCCTTGTTACCGTCTTGTTACCTGTAGTTACCGTGTAAGTGTAACAGCCATTTAAGTTAACAAAGAAATATTTTATTCATTTAACAGAACCTTTCCAACCACAGACTGCAGAAATTAACTAATTTACAACCACTTATACTAAGAACAGTAAAAACAAACAAATCATTTCCTAAATTTATTTTTAATATGCATGCTGCCAATATTTCCTTTCAGCTGTGGGCAGGAGTCAATGATTTTCTGGAGATCTTCTGCATATGCTTGCAAAGTTGTCCCTGCAATATATGAGGAAACAGAAAAGCCATCCCCCTCTGATGCAATTTTCACCTGTGTTCAAAATTAGAGAAACATACATTACAAAAAACTGTTAATAGATGTCAAGTTTGCATAATGTAAAGAAGTGTCGCAAAAAGCTTATATTTAACCAAATATAAAAAATAATGAGGTCTGTGAGGACTCTGTCACAGCAATGTTTCAAGGCAAATTTGTAAGAGTTGCCAATTCTGTGATATGGTAAAGCAATAAATAATAAAACAGCAAAGGACTACAAAACTTACACAGGTAACTGGAAAAAAAACAAGACCATAATAGTTAAACACAATTCCACTCTGATGGGCTCAAATTTACCTTTACCCCTATATATTATGAAAATGAAACATGTTTATACAGTAGTTAAAACAAACAAACGAAAAAACATTGTTACTATAGTTAATAAATAGTCTCTATGTACAAAACCCCTCTAATTTTTAACACATGGCGTTGTTTTATTGTATTTGTTAATAATTTGTTTATAACACAAATAAATAAATAAATAAAAACCCTGATAAGTTACTCACCCCATGTCATCCAAAATGTTCATGTCTTCTTTTTTTTATTATTATTTTTCAGTCGCAAATTATTAGTATTATTAATTTTACGAAAATATCAGGATTTTTCTTCATATGGTGGTTAGTGGATTTAAGGTTAAAAACGCAGTTTCAATAAAGCTTCAAAGAACTCTACACGATCCCAGCAGAGGAATAAGCGTCTTATCTAGCAGAACGATCGGTCATTTTCTTTAAAAATTAACATTTATACACTTTTAAACCACAAGTGCTCAGCTTGCTCTAGTTTTGCTATGAGTTTGTGCTTTTCCACAGATTACGTAATCCTTCCTGTTGGAAAGGTCACGCGCGATTTTTTATTTATTCATTTTGTTTTTGCAGTTTGGTTAAAAACGTGTCTAAATTAAAAATCGTCAGACATCGTTGTTTTACCTTTTTGGTAAAGGGCATTTGAGTTTCTTTGCATGTTGGCTTTGTAAACACTGAGTCGGTACTTCTGCCTACATCACGCTTGACCTTTCCAACATCACGGAATGAAGAGGCGCAGGCGCATCGCAGAGGGAGCAGGGATCCGCTATTAATATACGCAGCATTGAAACCGCTTTTAATGCACGATTGATTTTTACTTTCACTTTTGGCGATCACACGTACTTTTTGTATACTAGAGCAGCAGTTCTTGGACATTTTACGAGTTTAGATGCTTGTCAATGGAGCTTAGGATCTGATAATCATTCGCCATCATCCTCAGTCATCTCTCCTGTTTGTGTGGTAAGTGAAATGTAATGTACTGTAATGTAACATGCAACCGTTAGCGGCTAACATGTCCTTTTAGTAGCTCGCGTTATTTGTTAGAACCCGTTATTTTATTATTATTATTATTATTATTATTATTGCCGTGCCTTTCTGTAAACAGATTGACTCCTCGGGCACCATGGTTTAACTATAGTAGCAATGTTGTTGTTTTTTTTTACTACGGTATAAACATTTTTAATTTGCGTAAGTAGAGTTGACTGTCGCACATTCTCAATTGTGTTTTACTATTAAGTTCTTGTTTGCTATTTTCCACTAACCTGTGTAAGTTTTGTAGTCCTTTCTTATTTTATTGTTTACAGATTTGCCTTGCAACAGTACTGTGACAGAGTCCTCACAGAAGACTTTTTTTTATATTTGGTTGAATATAAGCTTTGTGCCACACTTCTTTACATTATGCAAACTTGACATGTATTAAATTTTTTTTTTTTTTTTTTTTTTTTTTGCAAATTGTCTTTCTCTAATTTTGATCACAGGTGAAAATTGCATCAAAGGGGGATGACTTTTCTGCTTCCTCATATACTGCAGAGACAACTTTGCAAGCATATGCAAAAGATCTCCAGAAATTTGTGGACTCTTGCCAAAGCTGAAAGGAAAAATTGACAGTATGCCTATTAAAATACATTTAGGACATGATTTGTTTTTGTTATTTTTTACTGTTCTTCGTACTTTGTATATAAGTGGTTGTAAATTCGTTTTTTTTCTGCACTCTGTTTTTGGAAAAGTTCTGTCAAAATGTTGTTACATAATACAAATATTTCTTTATTAACTTAAGGTCTTTGAACCTTGCATTTAGCAATGTAGTAGAGTTCACTGTTAATAACTTTGAGACATATCTATTGTAGCATAACTAAAATTGCTTAATGTTACACTTAACTACAGTAACTACAGCCTGCACCTGTTACACTTTACACACACAGTAACTACAGGTTACAAGAGGGTAACAAGGCTTCACTTTAAATTACGGCCCGTGGATGTCACACTTACACGGTAACTACAGGTAACAAGAGGGTAACAAGGCTTCACTTTAAATTACAGCCCGCGGATGTCAGACTTACATGGTAACTACTGGTAACAAGAAGGTAACAAGGCTTCACTTTAAATTATGGCCCGCGGATGTCACGCTTACACGGTAACTACTGGTAACAAGAGGGTAACAAGGCTTCACTTTAAATTACAGCCCGCGGATGTCATACTTACACGGTAACTACTGGTAACAAGAGGGTAACAAGACAGTAACAAAGCTTCACTTTAAATTACAGCCCACGGATGTCACGCTTACACAGTAACTACAGGTAACAAGAGGGTAACAAGACAGTAACAAGGCTTCACTTTAAATTACAGCCCGCGGATGTCACACTTACACAGTAACTACAGGTAACAAGAGGGTAACAAGACAGTAACAAGGCTTCACTTTAAATTACAGCCCGCGGATGTCACACTTACACAGTAACTACAGGTAACAAGAGGGTAACAAGACAGTAACAAGGCTTCACTTTAAATTACAGCCCGGGGATTTCACACTTACACGGTAACTACAGGTAACAAGAGGGTAACAAGGCTTCACTTTAAATTACGGCCCGTGGATGTCACACTTACACGGTAACTACAGGTAACAAGAGGGTAACAAGGCTTCACTTTAAATTACAGCTTACACTTACTATACACACAATAACTACATATACCAAGGGTGTATATTTGCACAGTAGTTGTGTATTATGATATATTATGTTATATCATGGGAGCAGCTGGAAATAGGTAATCTAGTTTTCCAGTGTATTGCACCTCAACGGTATAATGCTGCACAGGTGACTCGCTGCTGAGATGACCATATGCAATACTTTTTCATCAGGTAAATTTTTATATGGAAATTTCTAAATCAAATACTTGCAGAAACGCATAATTTTCCCATACTTTCAGCTGTGTTGTTCAGTAATCTCCATGATCACACATAAAGAAACACTAGTAAGTACTAGTACTACTACATATTCTTAAGTAAATTGTTTTAACATTTTATAAAGACTAGGGTGGTTTTTCGTTTTACTATAATTACTAAATTATAATAGAGTATACTACAGTTTACCGTTTGTATCAATATCATGTACAATATGTTGTAATAACACAGTAAGTACCCAGTACATAGTGTAAAAATATAATGTATATTGTATAATCATATATTTTGCGTTTCATGTGTGTTATAATAAGGCAACTTGTTGTAAATCATAGCCTATTTGTTGTCTAACACAGTAGGTCATGCATACCACGTAACACCTTACATATGAAATAACAGTATAAATACATTAAATTTTCCAAATTATTACCCCCTTATTCCCCAGACATTGCTAACTGTTTCTGTTTACCTATATGTACGTTCAGCTATAAGTTATACTTACGCGGAAACCTAAAGTCTGTGTGTCATGAATACCACATAATTTCAGAATAGGTACCCTTTAGTTATAAAATACTTACTGTATAAATGCTTTAGAATTGTAAAGGTTATTACCCCCTTATTCCGTAAACGTTGCATATTTGTTCCCTTATATTTACGAGTAGGTACTGTGGAGGTACTCTATAGTTACAAATAGGTACGCTGTAAATTCCGTTTACTTACGCGGTACATTGCGGGCTGTAATTTAAAGCGTTACCGTCAGATGATATTGTAATCAGCACAAACTGGGCTACAATAATATGCAAGCAACATGAATGTACATGTTTGTGTTTTTGAGAAAACAACGTTTATGCGTGGTTAGTGAAAAACTAAAAAAATAAAGTCACTTAAAAAAGGTAATGAAACACGGACAGAACATTTGTTCACAAGGCTTTTGAGAACTGGATGTGGTAGGCTAGAGTTTTTTCTACAAAATGTATTGTTTTGTATTGTATAATGCAATGCATGCTGTCTAAACATTCTTAGCTGTATCATTCAGTGTTACAGTGTAAACACTGTTACTTTTATATCGCATTGTTATCTAGAACAATAAAAAACATCCTTGCATCGTGAGACATTTAGATGCAGTGAATTGAAATGTACATCATAGCGTTTCACTTTATGTACAAACTTTATGTACTCTCAGTGTTAATTTAACACTCTGAGTGTGGACACATATAGACACTGAAGTAGTGTTAAAATAACACTGAGCAGTGTTGAAGTTAATGAGATAATTGGGTAATTAGCAGCTGATGAATAAACATTAGTGTTAGAGCCAAGTATGGTTTTTATTGGTACATCCTTTTTATTACTTACGGTAATCACGTTAGTAGGGCAGAAACTGTAAAGTGTATATCCTCTGTTCACCTGTGGTGTGTAGAGGGAGAGAGGGGGTGACGGGGGAAGGCATATTTTTTGCTGACCGCACGCAAGCTGGCATGTAGGCACGAACGCGCTGTATTCAAACGCATGCTGAAACACACGCATAAGGCAAGTCGAGCACGGCGCATGGGATACATGTGACACTGAAAGCACGCAACGTTTTTGGAGGTATTGGACTTCTAGTGCAGTTTGGATGTACGTATTGGACGCACAGTTCGCTTTTCATGTAAATAAACATGCAATTGTTTATAGCAAGCGCGTTTGGCAAGTTTGTTTCCCCTATTCAGCCTCTCGGCGGCTAAAACTGATGGTAGTCGCCAACAATTAGTATAGACACCTGATGTTAACAAGCAGAATCACCAAAGGAGAAAATCAACATTTTTAAGCAAACATTATAGTGGTCAGTGTTTGCATTAGTTGGGATCTTGACCCTTATATCTTTAATATCAGATTTTGTTTGGCTGCTGTGTCTATGTTAAAACAGACAGACAAGTCAAGAGCAGCAGTCATCAGGCGCTCATGATTATGTTTTAACATCATATTTAATTCACCTAGCGTCTAATCTCAGAGTTTTCCTTTATTGACTATAACTTGTAAACCGACAGCAATAGATCCTGTATTTTCTATACATTTTGAGAAGATTCTTTCAAACAGTTCTGAATTAAAAAAACAAAACAAAAAAAACATATAGTTTAGGCACACACAGACATCAAGAATCAGCATGAGAATCACAACAACGGTGAGCATCAAATCAGCATGTGTTAGCCAATCAAAACTCATCCGTGATTCCCATCATGCATTGCCATTGTATGTACCATTAACATTCCATGATCACTCAAAGAAGTCATCTTATAATATATCTTATCAATATTCCCCTTTATTTCCCTTTTAATCAACATAAAATCTATTCTACTTTGCTTCATTTGATCTTTAACCAACTGTCTTCTTGAAAAATCTCTTATTCCCTCATTCCTCTCTCTACATATGTCTATTAGATCATATGTATCCATTAATTTAAGCAATTCTTCTCTCCCACTTTTATAAACCATTTTATTTGCTATATCCATTCTACTAAAAGCTGTGTTGAAATCACCCATTAAATTAACCCTTTCTCATTTTTTAACCTGACCATTTAAATGACTAAAAAAACATTTTCTTTTCAGCCTCTACATTTGGTGCATGTACATTACACACAAAAACATCCCCCCCCCCCAATAACCATATTCACAACAATACATTTTCCTTCATTATCCTTATATATGATTTCTACATCATTACTCATATTCCTTTTACATAAAACAGCTACTCCTTTCCCATTCCCACCTTCTCCATTGTTATAATAGATTCCACCCTTCTATTTTCTTTTAAATCTGTCCATCATTTCATCATTCCAACATGTTTCTTGCAATATTACATCAGCTTTTTTGCATAACTCCTTCATTTTTTTCAAATTTATCTACACTTGTTAATCCCCTCACATTAATAGAAATGACACATAAAGCCATCAACAACAACACATTCATGTTCCATTCTTTTCACCCCTCTCCTCCATTAAAACACCATCATCATTTGTACTTTGATTCATTCTCCTTCTGTCCTTTTTCCCCTACTTTCTTTTAGATATAGTTTAACATCCAATATTCCCCTTTTCATTCCCCTCCTGAGCTCCTCTAAATTTACTTCTTTGTATTCCTTCATTTGTTCGTTCTCATTTTTGTCTGTCCCTCCCTCTTTTATTGTATCATCCACCAGACCCCCAAACCCTTCTTCCATACCTCCCACCATCTCATGGCCCTCCCCTCTCACCAACTCCTTATCTCTACCCTTTTCATACTCTTGCCCTTTACTGTAATCATTGTCTTCCCCCGGCCCCGCCCTACTTCCTTCTTCTTCTTCAATACAGGCACTATCCATCATTTCCAGATTTACCTCAGATTCACCTTTTTTCAGTTTCATCATTTGTTTCTTCTTCATGTTCACTTTCACAATCACACCTCATAAATGCTTTCCCACAATCCGGACATTTATCAGCTTTACAGTCTTTTGCAAAATGTCCTTGCTCATAACATTCAAAGCATTTAAAATCAGGACAGTCTCTAAAGATATGTCCAGGCTGCATACACAAGCGACAAAGTTTTTCCTGTCCGTCGTGAATTACTCTACCATACTGTGCACCATCTGCTGTTTCGAATTTTGCACTATAGGGCAGTGATGTTACCTCCTTTGGAAATTTAACTTTCACATACCTCGTTCCGTCAGCAATATTTGTTCCAGGATAGACCCTTCTCTTTATTTTTGTCACGGGAGTGACTCCCCAAAACTTCAGTTTGTCCTCAATCGCTTTATCCTCCAAATATGCCGGAAGGTGAAGAAAAGATACAATATGCTCCTTTACCTCCAACCTCCTTACTTCAAAGAATTGTCCTTTTATTTCCATCCCATCCAGTAAGGCATCACAAAACTCCACACCTTCCAGGGTCAGCTCATATTCTTTCCCATGCTTGGGTCTCACAGTTTGCCAAATCCAATCTTTTCTGTTATTACTCTGATGATGTTCTCCGCTTTTACCTCCTTATTTTCCATCAAGTCAACCACCACAGTCGCTTCTTTCAGATAATCCACTTGTTTCTTGATGTTTCTTTGTCCTTTACAATCCATGTTTACTCCGTTAATTTCGCTTAATTTTTTGTCTACACCATTTTGCACAAACTCTTCTTCCAATCCTCTTACCCGTCCTTGGTCTTTGCCATGTGGTCCGTCCATTGTTGTAACCAAAACAGAGAAGAAAAAAAGAATAAAAAACAAGGATTGCCTCCAAGCAGCCCAACTGCTTGGAGCTTAAACGTGTACTTTATCAATCAAACTCAAATCTTCTTCCACAAAATAAACAATAAACCAAAATTAAACAAATAAAGCTTAAGAAGAGCCTTTCTCTTCTAACTGCAGTCTCACACACCTCCAAATTGCTCTAGAGCGCCCTCTAGAATGAGCTACTTAAAGATCAGCCGCCCCTTAAAGGCCAGCGTATTACAGTAAAGAAAAGCTTACAGCATCTGGTATTCCCAGGCAGTCTCCCATCCAAGTACTAACCAGGCCCTCCCCTGCTTAGCTTCCGAGATCAGACAAGATCGGGCGCTTTTTTTTTTTTTTAATTGAAAAAAATTTAAACAATAAAATACATTAAAATATAGATTTTCATGAACAATCTTACAAATTCATAACATTCCATCCGTTGAAACATTGTGTGACGAGGCGGAGTCAATATCTTTTGGATCCATATGCAAACCGTTTATTGAACACAAGAGGAGTCGGACAGGCAATGTAAAACAGGGGCAGACAGCGATAGTAAAGACAATCCAGACCGTGAAACTGAGTCCTTGCGTTAGTCCGGGACCGGCGGCTAGCAGGGGTAATCCAGTCAACAGAGCACGGGTCAGGGAAGCCAGAGAATCGTCGTAAGTCCAGTAAACAATCCGAGTGGGTAACGTGAAGACAGTCCAAGGAAAAACGCTCAGAGATGCGGCCATAGACGTACAAAACCTCGCGAAGAACTAGCGAGACCGGCCGGCTCTTAAAGCCGGAACTCGCGCCAAAACCGGCGCGGCAGGAAGTAGTCATGGGGGGGGGCCGATGGGAATTGTAGTGAGGGTTAGAACTCCGGGGAGGGTTCCCGCCAACCGTGAACCGAGGGTGCCGCGGGGACCGGATTAGTGACACATTGTATGCATGTTTTTTTTTTTTTGAAGGTCTTTTCAGTCCCCAGTAATTTCCACATTTATATTTTTTAAAGCACAACAGACTTTTGCAGTGAAAACATCATAAAAAACATTTAGCATATTTTCATCTTTAAAATAGACATAGGTTTTCAGCATATTTTTCCATTTTTCCTTTAAAAAGAGTCCACACATCCAACACAACTTTTTCTTTTTTAGCCACGAATCTTCTCTCCCATATTGCATTTTTCATTAGCATTTAGGGCTGCACGATTAATCGAAGGCGATTGGCATGCGCATGTTGTTGGTGAAGCCGGTTGCGTAATCAGCAGTAAATCTCCAGCACCTGTGTTCAGGTGGAGCAGAACGTACTACACAGAGCCGTACTCCACAGAAAAGATATGCTGAATCGCGTTCATTATCGCAAACGATTTAATTGGGCGATTATGAAATCGAAAGAAATCGTTTGCGATAATGACAGCTGTTTGCGTAGCTTCTCAGTGAACTACGGCTCTGTTTAGACACGTTGCTACACCTGAAATCATGTGAAAATATCACATTTAATAACGTTTTTACTCCAAACTCACTTTATAATATACTATTTATATCAGTCGAGTGTTTGAAATAAATCTTTCTGTGAGATAGTATAGCTATTTACACACAATAAAGCACGAATAGTATTCTATGCAGTGATAAAGGCATTGCATTATTATATACTGCATTATAAGGAAAATTATAATGAGAAAAAGTCAGATAAACCATATACTGTTGTAGTCGTGGGTTTATTAGTCACGTTGAATCAATGACAGCAGTTAAATCTTGTTTATTCAGCTGCAGCGATAGCAAAGATGCGTTTCTATTTCTCTTCTTCTGGCGTATTTTGAGTTTCCGCGTGAGAATGAGAGCGCCCTCTTGCCTTCGGATGAAGATTTACTAAACACAGAACAGTGCTTTTCTAAAAGATACGCATGACAATCGCAGCTTGCGATTTCACTTCGATTAATCGTGCAGCCCTATTAGCATTGTGCACAGATTTATATTTTTTTTGTTTTCACACTTCTTTTCCCAACCAAACATCACCACTCTGTTCTGCTCCATTACCTTTTCATCCCACTCCCCAGTCAAGTGCTTAATTAAACATTTACATTTCTCTAAAAATCCTTCCAATTCTTTACAATATAAAAACAGGTGTAAAATCCCCTCTTCCTTTTCCTGGCACACTTTACACATCGCATTTTGTTCCATCCCTATTTTATTTAAAATCACTTTGTGTCTTATAAAATATTCCAAACATTCTAACTTAGTTTCCACACACCTCCCCTTCATGTTTCTCCACACACACTCTTCTTTAAGATCTTTAAATTTCTGCACCCAGTATTTATTTGCAATTGGTTCTTTAAAAATACCATCTCTAAAAAAGCAATAAAACATCTTTACAATACAGGTCTTAAAATCATACAGTTTGTCCCCCAGTTTCACATAAATGTCTTTCTCTTTTGTCTCTTCCTCCATGTTGTCTATTTTATTTATCCATTCTTTAGGTATTGCATCTTTGATGGTCGCATACTTGTTTGTTATTTCTTGTCTACTGTAATCTTCTTTTGCCTCTTCCATCGCATCCACTATAAACTGTACTGGTAAAAACCCTTCTTTAAATTCACACAAAACATCTCTAACCCTATTTATCCCTACTTCCATCCATTTCTTAAAAAAATATTTCTCTGTCTTCTTTTAGGATGTTATTGTTTAGGAACAGAGGTTGATTTAAAATGTTTTCTGTCCCTTGTGGATTGTATTGTACTGTTGTTAAAAAATTTCCCCAAGCACCTAAAACTTCTCTGTAAAAAACAGGTAGTCCTTCTGTCATCCAATTTTTCGTTTTCATCCATAAAATCCCATCTCCCATGTTAAAATTCCCACACCTGTTTAAAAAATATTTCATCGTTTTCTGCCATTCTGCATTTGTCTCTCCTTGTAGGTACTTTTTTACTGTTTTAACTCTTAAGCTGTTTTTTCTTTGCTCCGTGTCCATTAAACCTAGACCTCCCCTCTCCACTGCCCCTAAAATCGTGTTATATGCAATTCTTGGTGGTTTGCCCTCCCAAAAAAAGTTAAGAAAACATTTTTTCAACGTCCTCTTTTGTGTCCACAAGGGGAGTTCTGATACATATAAAACATACCATAACTTTGAAACCATTAAAACATTTAGAATCAAAACCTTCCCTTTCAAATGTAAAGTTCTCAGTTTCCAAAAATTTAATCTTCTTTCTATTTCTGTAACCAGGTGCTCCCACATTTCGTCTCTTACTTTCTTGTCATTTTTCCCCATTAAAATCCCTAAAATCTTCATTTCATCCACTTCTTTAAAGTTAAAACAGTCTGTTGAAACCGTCGCTCTACCCAAACTCATATACACTGTTTTATCCTCATTAACTTTGCTTCCAGTTCCTTTACAGAATTTGTTTACAACTTTCATTACTTCTTTTACACTCTCTTTTCCTTTTACGATTATTGTTGTATCATCTGCATATTTAAAGATCTTCCCTTCAGGTTTAGTTTCTTTGATTTTGATGCCTTTTATTTTTTCTTTTTCTCTTACAGCCAATCCTAATGGTTCTGAAACTAGTGGGTATAATAAAGATGAGAGGGGACACCCTTGTCTTATGGATCTTGAGATTTTGAAGACATCTGTTAAAAAGCCATTGCATTTTATTTTTGTTAAGGCCCCCTTATATATGTAATGAAAGTTATCAATTTAAGCACAATAAAATATGTAAGATTAATGTTTATTAATTACACCTATTTTATACATTTATCTGATACAGCCGAATCAATAATAAACCAAACTAATGCACTCGTCCAGCGAGTGTTCAACCGCCTTTATTTCAATTCTAAGAAAAATCAGTTTCCTAGCCTTGAAAAATAATTTTTCCCACCGTAATTGGCTAGGTTACAGGACTGGATCAGTTTTGTAACGAAATCAAAGCAGTTTAAGTGACGTGATGCTCGTGAGCAAATGAACACAGTAACAATTCATACGTGAATACAAATGCTGGTTTATTGATTACATAAAGGGGAAAAACCAACGCTAACTAGTAAATGACGAACACTAAACAAACGACATGTAAAAACATAAAAGCAAGAGAGAGAGTGAGAAGGGTACAGGAGAGAGAGTTGCAGTATTAAATCAGCTATTCACATCTGCATGAACCATTGGACAGTCACCTTATTTAAAAGTATAATAGCTTAAGTGCAGGTATTTAAACTTAGATCAGATACTTGCGTCTGGCTGTGTGTGTGTCAAGTCCCGGTCGATGCGCTTTAAAGAAAAGTTTGTGTCCTATTGGTTTCCCAGCAATCGTGGGCGTCCGGCAGACGAAATTATACGAACTTAGCCGAAGCAAACTGCAAAAAGGAAGCGGTCTCCAGGTGGAGACCGGTCTCGAGGGAGAGAGAGAGTGACCCGTGCGAGCGCACGGAGATGATTAGGTCCTGGAGTCCGCGGACTTCGAGCCTCAAGGCAACGGTCACGGGAAGGTTCAACAAACTCGAGCCTCAAGCAAGGATTTGCATGTGCACAAGTGTTTTAAACTCCTGAGGCGTTCCGCCCCCAGGAGGTCAGCGATCCAATGATAATGAGCCGATTCTGGCATGAAACTTGTTTCTTTTTCCCTTTTCGTGTCTAATTTGCATTTAATGACCGCCTGTAAGGAGTTGTTTCAGAAGTTGAAAATAGTTTTAGACTAGAATAAAATGGCAGTGTTATGAGACACCTGACTGGGCCATACACCATCATTTAGGAAATAAGCAGAGGAGCATGTAGACATGCAACATGAAGGGTCAGGATTACACTGACCTGTAGTTTATACAGAAACGTAAATATAAGCAGAACACAATTTGATACGTCTATTCCTGATGTTACAAGTGAAGTACAGTGACATAGAGACTAACATACAGCGTGTATATGCATATAGTTGTACCATTTTAAGCCTTTTTCCTGGCTAAAAGAGAGAGAATAGGAATTCCTTTGTTCAGGACTGACCATCTCTCTGGGGCAATGTGGCTTCTTTCAAACCTCATCTTCCCCCACAGGCTCTTTGAAGTCCTGAGAGGAAGAATGAGATTCCTTAGCCATTTGGTCCAGGAGGAGACCTAATTTACACCACTGTCAAGGTTTGCAACTTTTAGGAGTTGAGCCAGACTTGCTGGCACCATGTAGACTCTCTTAAGAGCTTTGCCAGATCCTCTTGTGTCCATTTTGTATGCTTTTAGGGGGCTTTATGATCTAGAAGGTCGACCTCTGGACCTGACTCTACATATAAAACCATGATCCATTTGATAAATTTTCCCCAAAATTAAAACGTCTTAAAACATCAAATAAAAACTTGTGTTCAACCCTGTCAAATGCTTTTTCAAAATCCAGATTAATTATATACCCCTCTTGGTTTTTCTCCTTCATGTACCAAATCATGTCTCTTTTGCTCATTGTAATATCCGCTATGTCTCTACCTTTTATTCCATACGCTTGATTGGTTTGAATTATGCTTGGCATTACCTCCTTTAACCTGTTTGCTAAAACCTTTGCTAAAATTTTAAAATCCATGTTTAACATTGTAATTGGCCTGTAATTTTTTAAATCGACCTTTTCTCCTTTTCTTTTATATATCAATTTCATTAGGCCAATTCTCATTCTTTCATTTACTTCTTCTCTTTCAAAAATTTCTTTAAACACGTCCTTTAAAATCGTAGTTAAAACCCCTTTAAAACATATATAAAACTCACTCCCTAAACCATCTATTCCTGGACTTTTCTTTTTGTTCAGTTGTTTTATTGCTCTTTCAATCTCTTCTTCTCTGATTTCCTGGTCACATTCTTTTTTGTCTTCTTCGCTTATTTTTGCTTTTATCTGATTGAACAAATTATTTTCCTCTTTCTCCTCTATGCCTCTTGCACTAAAAAGATCTTCATAGAATTCTCTTACTTCTTTTAAAATATTTTCGTTGCCTTCTACAATTTCTCCATTTTTCCCTTTTATTTCTTTTATTATTTCCGCCTTCCCTCTCTTTTTTTCTAGATCAAAAAAGAACTTTGTACATTTTTCTCCTTCCACCGTGTATTTAGCTTTACTTCTTAATCTCGCCCCTTCATATTCTTTTTCCTCTATTTCTTTTAGCTTTCTCTCTAATTCCCTTATCTTTTGTATATCCTTATGTACTTCATTTAATTCTTTTTCCAGACTCTGCTTGATTCCTTTTTCTTTTTGTCTTTTGCATTTCCGTATGAGACTGCAGTATTTTATTGAGTACTTTTTAATTAAAAACTTTACGTTTTCCCACCATATTCTTTTATCCTCTTTATACATTGCGTTTTCCTTTTCTTTTTCTATAATTTCTCTTACCTCTAAAACATAATCTTCATTTTTTAAAATTTCTGAATTTAAAATCCCAAATCCTTGCTGTACATTGCTAAAATCCACTTTAAAATATAAAAACTTCTGATCGCTAAAACTGGTGTCTTCATACTTAATATTCTCTATAAAATTCTCCATATTTCTTGTACATAGAACAAAGTATATTCTGGATTTGCACACAGATTGCCCCACTATTTGTCTTCTCGAAAACTCTTTTTTCTTTTTGTTTCTTTCTCTTCACACATCAATCATGTTATTTTCTTCCATTAATGCTTTCAGTTCTTTTCTTCTAGTATCCGTTTTAAAAATCATCCCGTCTGCTATGTCTTGCTTGCTAAAAATTTTATTAAAATCCCCCATCATTATTATATTCTTATGCTTGTTTATAATTTCTCTTAAAACATTAAAAAACTTTTTCTTTTGCTTCTCCTCTGTTGGTGTATGCACATTAACCAAAATCAGTTCTCTTCCATCATATATAATTTCTAATACCATACATTTCCCAATATTATCTGTATATACAACTTTGCTCATTTTAAAAATCTCATTCTTCATTAAAAAAGCCACCCCTCTCCCCAACCTTCCATCTCCATTATTGTACAAAAAACCTCCTTCCCACCTCCTTTTAAAGTCATTCATCGTATCATCTCTAGAGTTTGTTTCCTGTAATGCAATGATATCTTCTCTTTTAGTCAAAGTCAAAAGTCAAAGTCTGCTTTATTGTCAATTCTGCCATATATACAGCACGTACATATAGAGAATTGAAATTGCGTTACTCTCAAACCCTAGATGCATACAGGTAACATTAACAATAACATAAGAAGTAAAGTACACTTACGTACAAAATAAATAATATATATAAATACAAATATTACAGTAAAAGAGTCAATTTAAAAAAATAAAGTGGCATTTATGATATGATTTTTCTTTAACTTTTTCAAATTTTTTTAAGTCCAACAGTCCTCTTGCGTTAAAGTCACACAACTTAAAACCATAAAAAAAAAAACAGAAAAAAAATTAAAAGCCTTCCTCTCAGTCCTCCTCCTCCAAACCTCTCAACACCTCATATCGGTTCAAATACTTTACTCGTCCTTTTTTCATAACTTTTCTCCTGGCAAGTTCTAGATTGGGTGTTACCTTTATTATTTGCCTTCTTTTTTGTCTCTCTGCTTTGTCCTTTTTGATCTCCTCCACCTTTTCCTTTTCTTTACCACCCATTTTTTTTTTGTTTTGCTCCTTTTCCACTTGACCCTTTTTTTCTACCCTTTCCACAAAATCTTTAAAGCTCGAAGTTAGTTCCATTGGTGTCCATGTTGAACTCTGTCCTTGTGTTTGTTCCTCAATAATTTTTTGTCCACTTTCTCTGTCCTCCTCGTTATCTGTTTCCTTTTCCATTTCTCCTTGTTGCGATTGCTCTGTTTCTCTTTTTTGTTAGTTTCTGTGTGCTCGTTGTTTCTTTCATGCATTTGCCCATCCACCTAACTTTCTCCACCTCCTTCCTCTTCCTCCATCCTCCAACACTCACATATGTTTAAAATCTCTCGGCATTCCGGGCACTTAACAGCAGTACAGTGTCATGCAAAGTGTTCCCTCTCCTTACATTTATAGCATTTAAAATCAGGGCAGTCTTTCATCAGATGCTCCGGGCTCATGCACAGCCGACAGGTCTTCACCTGGTGGTTGTGCATCACCCTGAAATACTGTGGCCCTTCTGCTGTGTCCAGCTTTGTGCTGTAAGGGAGGGAGACAACTTCTCTTGGAAACCTTGCCTTGACAAACCTCGTACCATCTTCGATATTAGTGCCCGGATATAACCTTCTTTTGATTTTTGACACGGGGAAAACTCCCCAACCATTCAATTTTTCTAAAATCTCTTCATCATCCAGGTAGACAGGCAAATGTATGAAAGAAACAACATAGTCTCTGTTTTGCAGTTTTTTACCTCACATGTTGCTCCTCCTATTGTCAGTCCATCAAACTGTTGCACATTTCTTCCTTTTCCAGGGTCAGTTCGTACTCTTTGCCTTGTCTTGGTCGTACCGCTAGAATTTTCCCTGCTCCAATCTGTTCCACTACTGCCTTGATAATATCCACCGCTTTTGCATCATTTGTTTTTTCCACGTTGATAATCACCGTAGCCTCCTTCAAATATTTCCTTTTTTCAATCACTCTCCTCACTTCTGAATCAGGTCCGTATCCAGCTCGTTGTCCTTGTTCCAGTCCAGTATCGTTATGTTTCCGTGTCTCTCCAACCATTTCTGCGTTGTTTACCGTAGGCCCGTCCATTTAAAAAAGACAAAAACAAGAAAAAAAGAAACCACCCTCCAGCCAGCCTAAGGCTGCTGTTAGGTGGTTTAAAAGAAAAAACTGTAGGAAAAACAAAAAAAGCACAAAAACAAAAAAAAAAAAAACTACAGCAAAAACAAACAGTTGTGGGAGAGCCTTCCTCTCCCCTCTGCAGCCAGACTACTTCCTGTTGACTCAACAGCGCCCCCAGGGTGGTATGGCCGTAAGCGAGGGCAGCCGCAAAGAGTGGGCTATTTAAAGATCAGTCCCCCTAATGGCCAGTGTATTAGAAAATTATTAGATAAGAGGTCAAGAAAAGTAGCGGTATTTGATAAGTAGTAAAGAGACCCACTTAACAGCCAAATCTCGTTGAGTATGAATGCTATCCACCATTTCACAGATATTTTTTGTTACGAAAACTCTTGAATATGGTATTATTAATGAATTTATTTTATGTGCAAAATTGTTCATCCACATGCAAAACTGGCTTAAATCTTCTTTGCTTTTCCTCATTTTCTTAACAAATTTCTCTCTAGCTCCATCCCTGAGACTTATAAATAGCAAAAATGCATTTTACATGCATTATGATTTTATGGATATTATGATTATTCAAAGATATTTAATCCTTTTTTCTGTATATAATCTTGTAACGTACGCAAACCCATTATAGTTTTTTTTTTGTCATTATGATTGTTCTTTGTTTCTGATTTTGTTTCTGATTGTTTCTCTGAGCTTGTATGTAATTATGAGTTCTGCAGTATTATTATAAAAAGAAAATAAGACAACAGGTCCACAAACACCTCATAGCATCAGTAACACGACAACCCTACCTAGTACATTTGCCTCCATGTTTGCAATATCTGCACAAAGGAGACGTTGATCAGCTGCTCAAAGATCTCGCCTTTGGAGAAGACTGTTGATTTTACACTCGAAAAATGTCAGTGTTACTACTTTGACATTAAGATTACCTCCGAAAGCATTGCTAGCCCACTCCAACACTTACGAACAATAATAATGATCAATTCTGACCAATAATTCATTCTATTTTTTAGTAAAACAAGAATGTTTTTTTGTTTGTTTGTTTTGTTTAGGTTTTTTTTTTTTTTTTTCATATGCCATGGCTACGCAAGTCTACACACTAGACAAATGCAGCCAAGGTGAATACATTTCAACTTTTAATCAAGTAATGAATTAATGCATGAGTTCATAAAACTTACATTTTATTTATTGACAATAACAGGAAACATGAATAAATGAGTCAATTAATAAATAAAAGTAACCATGAGCAAAAATAATGACACATGAAAACAAAGCTTTATTCAAACATATTGTTTTGACAATGCCATTTTTACAGGCGGTGAACCCACATACTGTCATCTCAACACAGTTGTGCCAATTCTGCAGCTGACCACCGTACCCACCTTCACCTGTCTTTGCTGGGGTCCCAGTAATAAGAGCATCTTACATCTTCTATTTCTGTTCATAGAAAATCAGTCAATGGAGCCTGAGCTTCAGAAATTTCATGACATTATTTGATCATGCCTTTGAAGCTTCTGAAACTCAGGCTCCATTGACTGATTAAACCAGCAGAACAAACTTGAGCAAAATCACATCCTCTGTGTTTTTTGGTCTTTCTCTAGATGCTCTCACTGGCTCTGGGGTCACTGACGATGAAGAGGCCACAGCAACATCTGGTCCAGATGAGGCAACAAGGGCAGGTGGAGTGATGGAGGGTCTTATCCATGGCACTAGGCCATTTCCAGGATGCTGCTGCAGACGTTTCAAAGACGCACAAATCTAATACAAAAGCTGCCATTTTAACAGCACAGTGGCATTTGATCTCTGTATTAGAAGTAACAAAATACTCTTACTTTATATTTAGTTTCAGGTTTTCCTTTTCCCCCCACCAATGCTGCTGTCACCTTTCCTTGCAGGTCCTGCTCCACCACAAAAGATCTGCAGCAAAGGCACAGAAATCAAGAATCAGAAAAGTGCGGTCCTAGCTCTGTTTGAAATGATAACAATTCAAATAAACTCCAACTTAAGATTTGCAAGATGTTATATTGATGTCTGTAGTGTACTCACTCGAAGCCTTTGATGGCAGCATTTCTTCATCAGTCTCTCTTCACCGGATAAGTGCATGTGTGTCTCATCTGTCCCTGGAACACCCAGACAAGATTCAGTTATGTGCTCAATACTGCATTTACGTGTTGAGGTAGCTGCTGATGTGTTAATTGGCTTTTTATCCAACATAAATGCTCCTGAACTTATCAACAGCACTAATAGCCAAGTGAAATAGATAACTGATGTTTACAACAGTGAATTCGACATAATAAGCACACATAACGTACATCACTTGCTCAGATGTCCGTTTCATGTTGTGATGTGCTCATCTGCAAATCTCCTAGAACATTTTCCTGTCAGGTGTTAAAAGAGACATTTAGCAATCGTCTGTAAGCTACATGGTTTATGTAAATCCACTTTGGAGATGTACGTGTGCAACCTGGAGCTCCTGTTCGCTATACATAATAAAACATGTTTTTACAGCGAAATCACAAATATAATATAACGTTACGTCTAACGTCTTTACACCTTACGCAAATCATACGTTTATTATACGGTAGCTCAACAAATACGATTTTAACCGCGTTTTGGTTTGTAATACTCACATTTGTAAACACCCTCGCCGCGGTCCTCAATCACGTTCGATGATGACGTATCGATCTCCCATGGCCTCCCGGGATGGAAAAGTATCCATCGATGAACACTTCAGAATCTGGGCTAAAGCAGTAGGACATCCTGGGATTTCTCGCCTACCTACTTAGGTTTCAAACGTACTTCTTTCTTCACATACTCTTTTTCCCTACTATTAAGTAGACGTACGTCCGAATCTCGCGAGAACTAGTACTTCACCCAGGTAAGTCTCACCAACTCATTTACGCATACTCAGGATTCGGACATACTTATCAGCTCGCCTACTGCTTTTCCCCTACTATATAGTAGAGAAGTAGGCGGTTTCGGACGCAGCGACTGTATGTAACATACATGTGTTGTCTAATATTGACATATCATTATTTCAATTTGCAGGTCTATTCAAGAATCTCTATGTACATGAGCAATTTATAATCCATGGTACCTCGCCTTTCTAAATACTGCATGCAAATTCAGTTAAGGCAATACAAATGCATAAGACATACACTTTCATTTTCATAACTCACATTAAATGTTTACTTTTTTTTCTTTTTTTCTTCCTTTAACACGGCCCTCCTTAACTTTTGCTTTCTTAGCACAAGCTTTAGATTTGGTATTTCTTTATACCCATGTCGTCCTATATTTTGCTTCTTCAGTTTGCTTTTAGCCTGATTTTCATGACTTTTTCTCCTTTTATAATCTCATCTGTTGCTTCTGTGTTTTCTATCTGAACATTGCACATGGTCTTCTTATCCTGATCCTTCATTCTTGTTTGATCAGTTTTATCTTTTGCCTCCACATTAGACTCGGCTTCCATAATTTCATTTGCTTGAGGGTTAGCTTTTCCCTCTCCCTCATTCACCACTGCTTTTCTTTTCTCAGTTTCTTTTCCATTCCCTTTGCTTAAGTCTTTTCTCTCATAACCATACTTTCCTCTATTCATCCCCATGTTCAATTTCAGTCACGTTTTCTCTAACATTTTCTAACACAATCTCTACAACTCCATTTTCTCCTTCTCTTTCTGTCGCACAGTCACCTTTCATGAACACTTTCTTGCAATCAGGGCACTTATCTGCTTTACAGTTCTTTGCAAAGTGTCCCTTCCTTCAAGCACTCAAAACAAGTAAAGCTGGGACAGTCCTTAAAAAAAAAGTGTCCAGGTTGCATACACTTTCTGCACAGTTTTACTTGTCCACCGTGTATCACTATGAAATGCTGCAATCCATCTGCTGTTTCAAAAGAACTGCTATATGGTAATGAAGTTACCTCATTTGGAAATCTGACAAAACATTTGACATACCTTGTGCCATCTGCAATGCTTGTTCCAGGATTTAGTCTCCTCTTTAGTTTTGCAATGGGAGTAACCCCCCATGCTTTCAGTTTATCCTCAATTGTTTTATCCTCAACGTAGAAAGGAATGTGAAGAAAAGACACAGTATATTCCTTTGCCAGCCTCCTTACTCTGCAGAGCTGCTCTGTGATTTCCACTCTACCCAGGAAAACATCACAAGCATGAACAGAAGTCATTGTGAGTTCATTTTTAAGCCTCACTGCCAAAAGTTTACCAAAGCCCACCTTCTCAGTTACATCTTTGATGATATCCTCTCCTTTTATCTCCTTGTAGCCCACTGGATCGATCACAACTGTTGCTTTGTTCAAATACTCCATCCTGCTCCCGCCATTTGTTTGTCCTCCAGACTCCTTGTTTAATCCATTTTCTTCACTCAGTCCTGTAGCCCAAGCATGTAGATCAGACTCCTTTCTTGTTTCTACTGCCATTGCTGGACCTTCATCATTTAGTCTGTCCATCTATCTGCACAGTTTTTCTCCAAGCAGTCAAACTGGGAGAGTCACATGGGAGAGCCTCTTTCCCCACTGCTGTCACACACTTCCTGGTGACTCACTATCTCCCCCTACGCCCTCAGGGTGGTATGGCCGTAAGCTGCAAAGAGTGAGAAGATAAGTAGCAAAGAAAAGGCAAAAGCTTACAGCACCTGGTATTCCCATGCGGTCTCCCATCCAAGTACTAACCAGGCCTGACCCCGCTTAGCTTCCGAGATCAGACGAGATCGGGCGCGCCCAGGGTGGTATGGCCGTAAGCGAGTGCTGGCGCAAAGAGTGGGCTATTTAAAGATCAGCCCCCCTAAAGGCCAGCGTATTAGAGGAAAGGCAAAAGCTTACAGCACCTGGTATTCCCAGGCGGTCTCCCATCCAAGTACTAACCAGGCCTGACCCTGCTTAGCTTCCGAGATCAGACGAGATCGGGCGCGCTCAGGGTGGTATGGCCGTAAGCGAGGGCTGCCGCAAAGAGTGGGCTATTTAAAGATCAGCCCCCCTAAAGGCCAGTGCATTAGAGTAAAGGCAAAAGCTTACAGCACCTGGTATTCCCAGGCGGTCTCCCATCCAAGTACTAACCAGGCCTGACCCTACTTAGCTTCCGAGATCAGACGAGATCGGGCGCGCTCAGGGTGGTATGGCCGTAAGCGAGGGCGGCCGCAAAGAGTGGGCTATTTAAAGATCAGCCCCCCTAAAGGCCAGTGCATTAGAAAACTATTAGATAAGAGATCAAGAAAAGTAGCGGTATTTGATAAGTAGTAAAGAGACCCGCTCAACAGCCAAATCTCGTTGAGTATGAATGCTATCCACCATTTCACATATATTTTTTGTTACGAAAACTCTTGAATATGTTATTATTAATTTATTAATTTTATGTGCAAAATTATTCATCCACATGAAAAACTGGCTTAAATCTTCTTTGCTTTTCCTCATTTTCTTAACAAATTTCTCTCTAGCTCCATCCCTGAGACTTATAAATAGCAAAAATGCATTTTACATGCATTATGATTTGCATGCATTATGATTTTATGGATATTATGATTATTCAAAGATATTTAATCCTTTTTTCTGTATATAATCTTGTAACATGTACGCAAACCCATTATAGTTTTTTTTTTTTTTTTTTTTTGGTCATTATGATTGTTCTTTGTTAAAGATATTACCATCTTTTTCTGAGCTTGTATGTAATTATGAGTTCTGCAGTAATAATAATAAAAAGAAAATAAGACAACAGGTCCACAAACACCTCATAGCATCAGGAACACGACAACCCTACCTAGTACATTTGCCTCCATGTTTGCAATATCTGCACAAAGGAGACGTTGATCAGCTGCTCAAAGATCTCGCCTTTGGAGAAGACAGTTGATTTTACACTCGAAAAATGTCAGTGTTACTACTTTGACATTAAGATTACCTCCGAAAGCATTGCTAGCCCACTCCAACACTTACGAACAATAATAATGATCAATTCTGACCAATAATTCATTCTATTTTTTAGTAAAACAAGAATGTTTTTTTGTTTGTTTGTTTTGTTTAGGTTATTTTTTTTTTTCATATGCCATGGCTACGCAAGTCTACACACTAGACAAATGCAGCCAAGGTGAATACATTTCAACTTTTAATCAAGTAATGAATTAATGCATGAGTTCATAAAACTTACATTTTATTTATTGACAATAACAGGAAACATGAACAAATGAGTCAATTAATAAATAAAAGTAACCATGAGCAAAAATAATGACACATGAAAACAAAGCTTTATTCAAACATATTGTTTTGACAATGCTATTTTTACAGGCGGTGAACCCACATACTGTCATCTCAACACAGTTGTGCCAATTCTGCAGCTGACCACCGTACCCACCTTCACCTGTCTTTGCTGGGGTCCCAGTAATAAGAGCATCTTACATCTTCTATTTCTGTTCATAGAAAATCAGTCAATGGAGCCTGAGCTTCAGAAATTTCATGACATTATTTGATCATGCCTTTGAAGCTTCTGAAACTCAGGCTCCATTGACTGATTAAACCAGCAGAACAAACTTGAGCAAAATCACATCCTCTGTGTTTTTTGGTCTTTCTCTAGATGCTCTCACTGGCTCTGGGGTCACTGACGATGAAGAGGCCACAGCAACATCTGGTCCAGATGAGGCAACAAGGGCAGGTGGAGTGATGGAGGGTCTTATCCATGGCACTAGGCCATTTCCAGGATGCTGCTGCAGGCGTTTCAAAGACGCACAAATCTAATACAAAAGCTGCCATTTTAACAGCACAGTGGCATTTGATCTCTGTATTAGAAGTAACAAAATACTCTTACTTTATATTTAGTTTCAGGTTTTCCTTTTCCCCCCTGTCACCTTTCCTTGCAGGTCCTGCTCCACCACAAAAGATCTGCAGCAAAGGCACAGAAATCAAGAATCAGAAAAGTGCGGTCCTAGCTCTGTTTGAAATGATAACAATTCAAATAAACTTAAGATTTGCAAGATGTTATATTGATGTCTGTAGTGTACTCACTCGAAGCCTTTGATGGCAGCATTTCTTCATCAGTCTCTCTTCACCGGATAAGTGCATGTGTGTCTCATCTGTCCCTGGAACACCCAGACAAGATTCAGTTATGTGCTCAATACTGCATTTACGTGTTGAGGTAGCTGCTGATGTGTTAATTGGCTTTTTATCCAACATAAATGCTCCTGAACTTATCAACAGCACTAATAGCCAAGTGAAATAGATAACTCATGTTTACAACAGTGAATTCGACATAACAAGCACACATAATGTACATCACTTACTCAGATGTCCGTTTCATGTTGTGATGTGCTCATCTGCAAATCTCCTAGAACATTTTCCTGTCAGGTGTTAAAAGAGACAATCGTCTGTAAGATATATGGTTTACGTAAATCCACTTTGGAGATGTACGTGCGCAACCTGGAGCTCCTGTTCGCTATACATAATAAAACATATTTTTACAGCGAAATCACAAATATAATATAACGTTACGTCTAACGTCTTTACACCTTACGCAAATCATACGTTTATTATACAGTAGCTCAACAAATACGATTTTAACCGCGTTTTGGTTTGTAATACTCACATTTGTAAACACCCTCGCCGCGGTCCTCAATCACGTTCGATGATGACGTATCGATCTCCCATGGCCTCCCGGGATGGAAAAGTATCCATCGATGAACACTTCAGAATCTGGGCTAAAGCGGTAGGACATCCTGGGATTTCTCGCCTACTTACTTAGGTTTCAAACGTACTTCTTTCTTCACATACTCTTTTTCCCTACTATTAAGTAGACGTACGTCCGAATCTCGCGAGAACTAGTACTTCACCCAGGTAAGTCTCACCAACTCATTTACGCATACTCAGGATTCGGACATACTTATCAGCTCGCCTACTGCTTTTCCCCTACTATATAGTAGAGAAGTAGGCGGTTTCGGACGCAGCGACTGTATGTAACATACATGTGTTGTCTAATATTGACATATCATTATTTCAATTTGCAGGTCTATTCAAGAATCTCTATGTACATGAGCAATTTATAATCCATGTTACCTCGCCTTTCTAAATACTGCATGCAAATTCAGTTAAGGCAATACAAATGCATAAGACATACACTTTCATCTTCATAACTCACATTAAATGTTTACTTTTTTTTCTTGTTTTCTTCCTTTAACACGGCCCTCCTTAACTTTTGCTTTCTTAGCACAAGCTTTAGATTTGGTATTTCTTTATACCCATGTCGTCCTATATTTTGCTTCTTCAGTTTGCTTTTAGCCTGATTTTCATGACTTTTTCTCCTTTTATAATCTCATCTGTTGCTTCTGTGTTTTCTATCTGAACATTGCACATGGTCTTCTTATCCTGATCCTTCATTCTTGTTTGATCAGTTTTATCTTTTGCCTCCACATTAGACTCGGCTTCCATAATTTCATTTGCTTGAGGGTTAGCTTTTCCCTCTCCCTCATTCACCACTGCTTTTCTTTTCTCAGTTTCTTTTCCATTCCCTTTGCTTAAGTCTTTTCTCTCATAACCATACTTTCCTCTATTCATCCCCATGTTCAATTTCAGTCACGTTTTCTCTAACATTTTCTAACACAATCTCTACAACTCCATTTTCTCCTTCTCTTTCTGTCGCACAGTCACCTTTCATGAACACTTTCTCGCAATCAGGGCACTTATCTGCTTTACAGTTCTTTGCAAAGTGTCCCTTCCTTCAAGCACTCAAAACAAGTAAAGCTGGGACACTCCTTAAAAAAAAAGTGTCCAGGTTGCATACACTTTCTGCACAGTTTTACTTGTCCACCGTGTATCACTATGAAATGCTGCAATCCATCTGCTGTTTCAAAAGAACTGCTATATGGTAATGAAGTTACCTCATTTGGAAATCTGACAAAACATTTGACATACCTTGTGCCATCTGCAATGCTTGTTCCAGGATTTAGTCTCCTCTTTAGTTTTGCAATGGGAGTAACCCCCCATGCTTTCAGTTTATCCTCAATTGTTTTATCCTCAACGTAGAAAGGAATGTGAAGAAAAGACACAGTATATTCCTTTGCCAGCCTCCTTACTCTGCAGAGCTGCTCTGTGATTTCTACTCTACCCAGGAAAACATCACAAGCATGAACAGAAGTCATTGTGAGTTCATAGTCCAAGCCATTTTTAAGCCTCACTGCCGAAAAGTTTACCAAAGCCCACCTTCTCAGTTACATCTTTGATGATATCCTCTCCTTTTATCTCCTTGTAGCCCACTGGATCGATCACAACTGTTGCTTTTTTCAAATACTCCATCCTGCTCCCGCCATTTGTTTGTCCTCCAGACTCCTTGTTTAATCCATTTTCTTCACTCAGTCCTGTAGCCCAAGCATGTAGATCAGACTCCTTTCTTGTTTCTACTGCCATTGCTGGACCTTCATCATTTAGTCTGTCCATCTATCTGCACAGTTTTTCTCCAAGCAGTCAAACTGGGAGAGTCACATGGGAGAGCCTCTTTCCCCACTGCTGTCACACACTTCCTGGTGACTCACTATCTCCCCCTACGCCCTCAGGGTGGTATGGCCGTAAGCTGCAAAGAGTGAGAAGATAAGTAGCAAAGAAAAGGCAAAAGCTTACAGCACCTGGTATTCCCAGGAAGTCTCCCATCCAAGTACTAACCAGGCCTGACCCTGCTTAGCTTCCGAGATCAGACGAGATCGGGCGCGCCCAGGGTTGTATGGCCGTAAGCGAGTGCTGGCGCAAAGAGTGGGCTATTTAAAGATCAGCCCCCCTAAAGGCCAGCGTATTAGAGGAAAGGCAAAAGCTTACAGCACCTGGTATTCCCAGGCGGTCTCCCATCCAAGTACTAACCAGGCCTGACCCTGCTTAGCTTCCGAGATCAGACGAGATCGGGCGCGCTCAGGGTGGTATGGCCGTAAGCGAGGGCTGCCGCAAAGAGTGGGCTATTTAAAGATCAGCCCCCCTAAAGGCCAGTGTATTAGAGGAAAGGCAAAAGCTTACAGCACCTGGTATTCCCAGGCGGTCTCCCATCCAAGTACTAACCAGGCCTGACCCTGCTTAGCTTCCGAGATCAGACGAGATCGGGCGCGCTCAGGGTGGTATGGCCGTAAGGGAGGGCGGCCGCAAAGAGTGGGCTATTTAAAGATCAGCCCCCCTAAAGGCCAGTGCATTAGAAAACTATTAGATAAGAGGTCAAGAAAAGTAGCGGTATTTGATAAGTAGTAAAGAGACCCGCTCAACAGCCAAATCTCGTTGAGTATGAATGCTATCCACCATTTCACATATATTTTTTGTTACGAAAACTCTTGAATATGTTATTATTAATTTATTAATTTTATGTGCAAAATTATTCATCCACATGAAAAACTGGCTTAAATCTTCTTTGCTTTTCCTCATTTTCTTAACAAATTTCTCTCTAGCTCCATCCCTGAGACTTATAAATAGCAAAAATGCATTTTACATGCATTATGATTTGCATGCATTATGATTTTATGGATATTATGATTATTCAAAGATATTTAATCCTTTTTTCTGTATATAATCTTGTAACATGTACGCAAACCCATTATAGTTTTTTTTTTTTTTTTTTTTTGGTCATTATGATTGTTCTTTGTTAAAGATATTACCATCTTTTTCTGAGCTTGTATGTAATTATGAGTTCTGCAGTAATAATAATAAAAAGAAAATAAGACAACAGGTCCACAAACACCTCATAGCATCAGGAACACGACAACCCTACCTAGTACATTTGCCTCCATGTTTGCAATATCTGCACAAAGGAGACGTTGATCAGCTGCTCAAAGATCTCGCCTTTGGAGAAGACAGTTGATTTTACACTCGAAAAATGTCAGTGTTACTACTTTGACATTAAGATTACCTCCGAAAGCATTGCTAGCCCACTCCAACACTTACGAACAATAATAATGATCAATTCTGACCAATAATTCATTCTATTTTTTAGTAAAACAAGAATGTTTTTTTGTTTGTTTGTTTTGTTTAGGTTATTTTTTTTTTTCATATGCCATGGCTACGCAAGTCTACACACTAGACAAATGCAGCCAAGGTGAATACATTTCAACTTTTAATCAAGTAATGAATTAATGCATGAGTTCATAAAACTTACATTTTATTTATTGACAATAACAGGAAACATGAACAAATGAGTCAATTAATAAATAAAAGTAACCATGAGCAAAAATAATGACACATGAAAACAAAGCTTTATTCAAACATATTGTTTTGACAATGCTATTTTTACAGGCGGTGAACCCACATACTGTCATCTCAACACAGTTGTGCCAATTCTGCAGCTGACCACCGTACCCACCTTCACCTGTCTTTGCTGGGGTCCCAGTAATAAGAGCATCTTACATCTTCTATTTCTGTTCATAGAAAATCAGTCAATGGAGCCTGAGCTTCAGAAATTTCATGACATTATTTGATCATGCCTTTGAAGCTTCTGAAACTCAGGCTCCATTGACTGATTAAACCAGCAGAACAAACTTGAGCAAAATCACATCCTCTGTGTTTTTTGGTCTTTCTCTAGATGCTCTCACTGGCTCTGGGGTCACTGACGATGAAGAGGCCACAGCAACATCTGGTCCAGATGAGGCAACAAGGGCAGGTGGAGTGATGGAGGGTCTTATCCATGGCACTAGGCCATTTCCAGGATGCTGCTGCAGGCGTTTCAAAGACGCACAAATCTAATACAAAAGCTGCCATTTTAACAGCACAGTGGCATTTGATCTCTGTATTAGAAGTAACAAAATACTCTTACTTTATATTTAGTTTCAGGTTTTCCTTTTCCCCCCCTGTCACCTTTCCTTGCAGGTCCTGCTCCACCACAAAAGATCTGCAGCAAAGGCACAGAAATCAAGAATCAGAAAAGTGCGGTCCTAGCTCTGTTTGAA
This sequence comes from Cirrhinus molitorella, assembly GCA_033026305.1. Classification (NCBI taxonomy): domain Eukaryota; kingdom Metazoa; phylum Chordata; class Actinopteri; order Cypriniformes; family Cyprinidae; genus Cirrhinus; species Cirrhinus molitorella. Next base: position 40,241,258 of record CM065122.1, on the reverse strand, counting down.
ATGATAACAATTCAAATAAACTTAAGATTTGCAAGATGTTATATTGATGTCTGTAGTGTACTCACTCGAAGCCTTTGATGGCAGCATTTCTTCATCAGTCTCTCTTCACCGGATAAGTGCATGTGTGTCTCATCTGTCCCTGGAACACCCAGACAAGATTCAGTTATGTGCTCAATACTGCATTTACGTGTTGAGGTAGCTGCTGATGTGTTAATTGGCTTTTTATCCAACATAAATGCTCCTGAACTTATCAACAGCACTAATAGCCAAGTGAAATAGATAACTCATGTTTACAACAGTGAATTCGACATAACAAGCACACATAATGTACATCACTTACTCAGATGTCCGTTTCATGTTGTGATGTGCTCATCTGCAAATCTCCTAGAACATTTTCCTGTCAGGTGTTAAAAGAGACAATCGTCTGTAAGATATATGGTTTACGTAAATCCACTTTGGAGATGTACGTGTGCAACCTGGAGCTCCTGTTCGCTATACATAATAAAACATATTTTTACAGCGAAATCACAAATATAATATAACGTTACGTCTAACGTCTTTACACCTTACGCAAATCATACGTTTATTATACAGTAGCTCAACAAATACGCTTTTAACCGCGTTTTGGTTTGTAATACTCACATTTGTAAACACCCTCGCCGCGTCCCTCAATCACGTTCGATGATGACGTATCGATCTCCCATGGCCTCCCGGGATGGAAAAGTATCCATCGATGAACACTTCAGAATCTGGGCTAAAGCGGTAGGACATCCTGGGATTTCTCGCCTACTTACTTAGGTTTCAAACGTACTTCTTTCTTCACATACTCTTTTTCCCTACTATTAAGTAGACGTACGTCCGAATCTCGCGAGAACTAGTACTTCACCCAGGTAAGTCTCACCAACTCATTTACGCATACTCAGGATTCGGACATACTTATCAGCTCGCCTACTGCTTTTCCCCTACTATATAGTAGAGAAGTAGGCGGTTTCGGACGCAGCGACTGTATGTAACATACATGTGTTGTCTAATATTGACATATCATTATTTCAATTTGCAGGTCTATTCAAGAATCTCTATGTACATGAGCAATTTATAATCCATGTTACCTCGCCTTTCTAAATACTGCATGCAAATTCAGTTAAGGCAATACAAATGCATAAGACATACACTTTCATCTTCATAACTCACATTAAATGTTTACTTTTTTTTCTTGTTTTCTTCCTTTAACACGGCCCTCCTTAACTTTTGCTTTCTTAGCACAAGCTTTAGATTTGGTATTTCTTTATACCCATGTCGTCCTATATTTTGCTGCTTCAGTTTGCTTTTAGCCTGATTTTCATGACTTTTTCTCCTTTTATAATCTCATCTGTTGCTTCTGTGTTTTCTATCTGAACATTGCACATGGTCTTCTTATCCTGATCCTTCATTCTTGTTTGATCAGTTTTATCTTTTGCCTCCACATTAGACTCGGCTTCCATAATTTCATTTGCTTGAGGGTTAGCTTTTCCCTCTCCCTCATTCACCACTGCTTTTCTTTTCTCAGTTTCTTTTCCATTCCCTTTGCTTAAGTCTTTTCTCTCATAACCATACTTTCCTCTATTCATCCCCATGTTCAATTTCAGTCACGTTTTCTCTAACATTTTCTAACACAATCTCTACAACTCCATTTTCTCCTTCTCTTTCTGTCGCACAGTCACCTTTCATGAACACTTTCTCGCAATCAGGGCACTTATCTGCTTTACAGTTCTTTGCAAAGTGTCCCTTCCTTCAAGCACTCAAAACAAGTAAAGCTGGGACAGTCCTTAAAAATAAAGTGTCCAGGTTGCATACACTTTCTGGGCACAGTTTTACTTGTCCACCGTGTATCACTATGAAATGCTGCAATCCAGCTGCTGTTTCAAAAGAACTGCTATATGGTAATGAAGTTACCTCATTTGGAAATCTGACAAAACATTTGACATACATTGTGCCATCTGCAATGCTTGTTCCAGGATTTAGTCTCCTCTTTAGTTTTGCAATGGGAGTAACCCCCCATGCTTTCAGTTTATCCTCAATTGTTTTATCCTCAACGTAGAAAGGAATGTGAAGAAAAGACACAGTATATTCCTTTGCCAGCCTCCTTACTCTGCAGAGCTGCTCTGTGATTTCCACTCTACCCAGGAAAACATCACAAGCATGAACAGAAGTCATTGTGAGTTCATAGTCCAAGCCATTTTTAAGCCTCACTGCCAAAAGTTTACCAAAGCCCACCTTCTCAGTTACATCTTTGATGATATCCTCTCCTTTTATCTCCTTGTAGCCCACTGGATCGATCACAACTGTTGCTTTGTTCAAATACTCCATCCTGCTCCCGCCATTTGTTTGTCCTCCAGACTCCTTGTTTAATCCATTTTCTTCACTCAGTCCTGTAGCCCAAGCATGTAGATCAGACTCCTTTCTTGTTTCTACTGCCATTGCTGGACCTTCATCATTTAGTCTGTCCATCTATCTGCACAGTTTTTCTCCAAGCAGTCAAACTGGGAGAGTCACATGGGAGAGCCTCTTTCCCCACTGCTGTCACACACTTCCTGGTGACTCACTATCTCCCCCTACGCCCTCAGGGTGGTATGGCCGTAAGCTGCAAAGAGTGAGAAGATAAGTAGCAAAGAAAAGGCAAAAGCTTACAGCACCTGGTATTCCCAGGCGGTCTCCCATCCAAGTACTAACCAGGCCTGACCCTGCTTAGCTTCCGAGATCAGACGAGATCGGGCGCGCTCTTTTTTTTTTTTTTTATTTTTATTTTACTTTCAATTCACAGATTTTCAGTTACAGTACTTCATTATATTCACATACACATATTTTTACATTTGCATAATTTTTCCTTCAATTGATAATTCCTTCAACATAAAATATAGAAAATAAAATACTGAAGATACACAGACATGCTTGTATTCATTAAATTTTCAACTTCTAAACTCAACAAGTTATTGCTTTTTACCAATTGAAACATATTCTTCCCCCCACGTCTTGGTATATGAACTTAGTCGTATTCACAAAAAACTCTTTTGCATCTTTCTGTCCATACTTGCAAATCAACTCTACATCTCTTTTTGTTATTAACTGAAATATATCTTTTGCTTTAATCTTCCTCTCCTCAAACTGTGCATAATTCCTTCTTAAAACCACTGCTAGCCTGGCATGACTCAAAACAAAATTGATTAAACAAATGTCCATTCTTTTCCTTTTCCCAAAAATTCCAAACAAAAACATTTTTTCCCATTCCTCCTCTGATGCAACTTCCACATCCCAGTTTTCTTTTAACAAACTTTTAAGAAAATCAAAAAAATCAACCAAGGCCTCACATCTCAAAAAATAATGCAAAAAACTCTCATGGCCATTATTACACACATCACATTTACCTCATTGTTTATTTTATTTAACACCACATTTGTGTAAATTCTATTATGTCTTATTAAAAAGTCATTGTTCTCACACTCAATACTGTTGTATTTTATATTTAAATTTGACCATACTTTTTTTACATCCAAGTCTTGAAATACTTTCACCCACACTTTTTCTGCTGCTGGCTCCTTTATAACATCGACTATTAGCCTCCTGTATACATTCTTTACACTCATATTTTTAATTTTACATTTCTTACCATCACTCTCCACATACATCTCTGGCATACATCGTTCTTGTTTAGATACACATTCACTTTTGATCACATTAGTCCATTGTGCCGGTATACTTGATTTGATCTTTTCATATATTTTATTCACTTTCTCTCTGTTCTCCATTCCTTCCAGATCACACACAGAATCATAAATGCAGTTATTTCTGAGAAATCCTGGGATAACTTCGTAAATAATGTCCTTTACTTGTTTTATACCTCCTTCAATAAATTTTTGTTCATACAGTGTTTTATTTTCATACTTAATTTTTTCATTCAGAAACAGTGGTAAATTTTTAATCGCATATATGTCTTCACACTCGTACTGTATTTTAGGCAGGAAATGTCTCCATGCCTCTAATACTTCCCGATATATTTCTGGTATTTCTCCCGTCATTGATTGTTTGAAACCCATGTACCAACCGTTATCCCCTATTCCTCCCACATCATCAATGTATTTCCTTAAGAATTCCTTCCACCCATAATCCCATCTCCCTCCCATATATTTTATCACCGTTTTTATTCTCATTGCGGCCCTTTTTATTTCTAGATCCATCAAATTTAAACCCCCTTCCCATCTCTTACCCACCAATGTTTTCTGTGCAATTTTCACTCCTTTCCCTTCCCATATGAAATCACATACAATTTTATTCAACTCATTTATCACCCACCTTGGCATTTCAATTACACTCATTACATACACGCATACTGACAGCAACAGACTATTTACTACTGTTACTTTCCCATTCAGTTTTAATTTCCTCCCTTTCCATGCTGCACATACTGTTCTTATTTTGTTAATCACCCCAGTCCACGTCACGTCTCTTGCCTCTTTGCTTTCCACCCCTAAATACACTCCTAAAACTTTTGTATATTTTTCCTCCACCCTTACCCCTACCTCTATCCTCTCTACCTCTCCTAGATACATTAATTCAGATTTTTCCATATTTATTTTTGCCCCTGATGCCTCCCCATACCTCCCCACAATCTCTAGAACCCTTTTTACACTATTTCCATCTCTCACTGTGATTGTAGTGTCATCCGCATATTGGTTTATGGTACACATCCCTCCATACGGCAACTCAATCCCGATTACTCGTTTATCCCGCTTAATTAAGGTGGCTAGAGGCTCTACTGAAATGGCATACAATAATGCAGACAGGGGACATCCCTGTCTTACTGACCTTCCTATCTCAAACCTATCTGTCAACACTCCATTTATTTTGACACAACTTTTTGCCTTCTCATATAGTCTCTTCACCCATCCTACCATTTTTACTCTAAATCCAAACTTCTCTAATACTCTAAATAAATATTTGTGTTCTACCCTGTCGAATGCTTTATTCCAATCTATCCCTAATACTATTCCTCCCTTCTTATCTCGTTTCATGTACTCTATCACGTCTCTCACTGTCCCTATCGTGTCCGCTATATCCCTACCTGGTATACTATAACTCTGTGTTGGTTGCACTATACTTCCTATCACTCTTTTCATTCTGTTCGCTAAAACTTTAGTCAATATTTTATAATCTACATTTAATAAACTGATTGGTCTGTAGTTTTCTATATCCAGCCTATTCCCCTTCTTATACACTAAAGTTATCACTCCCTCGACCATTCTATCTTGCACTATCTCTGTCCTTTCTATCCCCTTGAACACTTCTACTAATATGGGTGCTACCTCTTCCTTATAGACTTTATACCATTCTATACCAATACCATCACTCCCTGGACTTTTTCCACTTTTTAACCCCCCTATTGCCTCTTTCACTTCCTCCTCCTCTATCTCCCTATCACACCATTCCCCATCTTCCTTACTTAGAATATTCCCTACACTTTCTAATACTTCATTTATACTTCTCTCATCTACACCTCCCCTCTTATATAATGCTTCATAAAATTCTTGCACTCTCTCTAAAATCTCTACATAATCTATTGTTATTTTACCCTCTTTTGTATGTATTTCATTTATATATGTTTTACTTTGTCTCCTTTTTTCTAGCCCTAAAAAATACCCTGTACATTTCTCACCTTCTAATGCGTATTTTGCTTTGCTTCTTAAAATTGCTCCTCTGCATTTCTCCCTCTCATATTTCTCCAATGCTATCTTAACCTCTATATATTTTTCCATGCTATATCCTTCTTCATCTTCTGTCTTATCTAATTCTTCCCTCAGTCTTTCTCTCAGCACCCTTTCTTCCTTCTTCAAATTTTCTGTTCTTTTCTTACTATATTTTATACTAATTAACTTAACTTGGTCTTTCAATTTCTCCCATCTCTCCCCTATTCTATCATTCAATCTGCCATCTCTTTTATATTCCTCTATCTTTGCTTTTTCTCTACTTAATAGAACTTTCATCTGCATCTCATATTCTCCCTCTTCAATATACCCGGCGTTCAATATCCACATCCCTCCTCCTAAATCCTCATTCCCTATCTTAATTCTGAACCTAACACTATCATGATCACTTAAACTATTTCCTTGATGTCTAATCCCATCTATATATCTAATAATTTCTTCCTTAACTAACAGTAGATCTATTCTACTCTGTTTTAATATACCTTCCTTTAACTGCCTCCTAGTGAATTCTCTTTTTTCTGGATTTTCATATCTCCACATATCTATCAGCCCCTTTTGTCTCATTATCTCCATCAACATTCCTCTTGATTTCTCCCATCTAAATTTTACCCCCTTACCAACATCTAATCTGCTACATTTTATATTGAAATCCCCTACTATCATACATTTCCCAACAACTAATCCTTTCAATTCTTCCAATATTTCCCTCCTGTCTACTTCTATATTTGGAACATATATATTTATTAGTCTAAAATCCATACCTCTATATATAAATTCAACTACTAATATCCTTCCCCTCTGATCTTTGTATATTTCTTTTATATCTTCTATACCTTTTCCTTTTTTAATTAATATTGCCACACCTCTCGCATTTTTTGCCCCATTGTTATAGTATATGTCTCCTCTCCACTCTTCCTTCATCTCTCTTACTTTATCCTCTTCCCAATTTGTCTCCTGTATACAAATGATATCGCTTCTATATGTAAATAACAGTTTTTTCATTTTGTTTTTATCCCTTAACCCGTTTATATTTATTGAAGTTACAGTGGCCATGAGAGTAACCAAAAAAAAGAAACAAACACATATAATTAAACAAAACATTTAAACAAATATCACATATCTGACCGTGGTTCCTTTGTTTGTTCAGCTTGCTCTATGTCCATTTCAGACTTCCTTTTAGCAAGTCTTATTATCTTTGTTTTCAGTCCTTCTCTTGTCTGTCCATATGTTTCTTTTCCGCCTCTACTTTCCAATTCCTGTACAGTCTCTATCTTTTCCTCTTCATTAGGTCTTTGTTCCTCATTATTTTCTCCTTTCTCTTCCTCTTCCTCGCTTTCTTCTCTCTGCTCCATCTCCTCTTCCTCATCATCCTCCTCACTAATACTTTCAGCTCTGTCTCTCCACTCCATTTTACTTCTTTCTTCACCCTCCTCAGCTTCCCCACTCACATCATCAGTTGTTTCCTCCCCTTGCACCTCTGTCAAATCCCCATTCCTCCGTTCACCATCCTCTTGTTCATCCACTTGCTCTCTTTCTATTCCCATCCATTCTTGACAATCCCTTGCATAGTGTCCTCCACCTCTGCATTTGAAACATTTTAATTCAGGGCACTCCCTGAATATGTGCCCTGGCTTGATACACAATCTGCACACACGTACTTGTCTATCATGGATAACACGAAAAAACTCTGTGCCTCTCAAAGTCTCAAACTTTGTGGAGTATGGAAGTGAACATACCTGTTCAGTGAAGCGAACTTTTAAGAATCGTGTGCCATCGACTGTCTCCGTACCAGGCCATACTCGACGTTTTATTGGTGAGAGTGGTCTTACTCCCCACTCTTGCAACTTGGAAAGTATTTTCTCATCCTCTAAGTATACTGGCAAGTTGATAAAAGACACCACCATATCATTACTCATGATGTCTCTGGCATGCACCATCACTCCTTGCACTCTCACCCCATCCATTAGTTTCTTTTTTCCCTCTTCGTCTTTCATTGTGAGTTCATAAATCCTCTCACCTCTCACTCTGCAGCCAATCACGTCTCCACACTCCTTCTTTACTCCTTTCAATAAATCCATCATAGAAATCTTTTCTGTTCCCTCCAATTCCACCTCCACAGTCAGCTCCTTGCTGTACTTCACTCTTGATCTTCCTTCCACTTCTTTGCTGTTTTCTTGTCTCTCTTCTTGTTGAACCCTTGTGACTTTACTTGCTTCCTGTTGTTTTTGGAGTACTGTTTGTTTGTCTTCTCTTTTCCTTTGCTCCCCCCCTTCGCACTTCCCATTGCTGCTTTTCCTCATTGTTGCTTGTTCTGTTTCTTTAACTGCAACCTTGTTGTGCAACTGAAGCATGCTTTTATCAGAAGTTGTCCAAAAGTCCCCCAAACAGCCTAAGCTGTAGGGGGATGTGTCAGGGCTAACCACTCCAACAACTGATTTTTCCAAAAAAGCAACAAATCCAAAAAATAACTGCCTCAAAAATAAGATTTTAGGACAAACAAACAAACAGGATTCAGAGAGCCTTTCTCTCTGTACTGCAGACCTATCACTTCCTGCTGACTCTCTAGCGCCCTCAGGGTGGTATGGCCGTAAGCGAGGGCTGCCGCAAAGAGTGGGCTATTTAAAGATCAGCCCCCCTAAAGGCCAGTGTATTAGAGGAAAGGCAAAAGCTTACAGCACCTGGTATTCCCAGGCGGTCTCCCATCCAAGTACTAACCAGGCCTGACCCTGCTTAGCTTCCGAGATCAGACGAGATCGGGCGCGCTCAGGGTGGTATGGCCGTAAGCGAGGGCTGCCGCAAAGAGTGGGCTATTTAAAGATCAGCCCCCCTAAAGGCCAGTGTATTAGAGGAAAGGCAAAAGCTTACAGCACCTGGAATTCCCAGGCGGTCTCCCATCCAAGTACTAACCATGTCTGACCCTGCTTAGCTTCCGAGATCAGACGAGATCGGGCGCGCTCAGGGTGGTATGGCCGTAAGCGAGGGCTGCCGCAAAGAGTGGGCTATTTAAAGATCAGCCCCCCTAAAGGCCAGTGCATTAGAGTAAAGGCAAAAGCTTACAGCACCTGGTATTCCCAGGCGGTCTCCCATCCAAGTACTAACCAGGCCTGACCCTACTTAGCTTCCGAGATCAGACGAGATCGGGCGCGCTCAAGGTGGTATGGCCGTAAGCGAGGGCGGCCGCAAAGAGTGGGCTATTTAAAGATCAGCCCCCCTAAAGGCCAGTGCATTAGAAAACTATTAGATAAGAGGTCAAGAAAAGTAGCGGTATTTGATAAGTAGTAAAGAGACCCGCTCAACAGCCAAATCTCGTTGAGTATGAATGCTATCCACCATTTCACATATATTTTTTGTTACGAAAACTCTTGAATATGTTATTATTAATTTATTAATTTTATGTGCAAAATTATTCATCCACATGAAAAACTGGCCTTCTTTGCTTTTCCTCATTTTCTTAACAAATTTCTCTCTAGCTCCATCCCTGAGACTTATAAATAGCAAAAATGCATGCATTATGATTTGCATGCATTATGATTTTATGGATATTATGATTATTCAAAGATATTTAATCATTTTTTCTGTATATAATCTTGTAACATGTACGCAAACCCATTATAGCTTTTTTTTTTTTTTTTTTTTTTTTTTTTTGGTCATTATGATTGTTCTTTGTTAAAGATATTACCATCTTTTTCTGAGCTTGTATGTAATTATGAGTTCTGCAGTAATAATAATAAAAATAAAATAAGACAACAGGTCCACAAACACCTCATAGCATCAGTAACACGACAACCCTACCTAGTACATTTGCCTCCATGTTTGCAATATCTGCACAAAGGAGACGTTGATCAGCTGCTCAAAGATCTCGCCTTTGGAGAAGACTGTTGATTTTACACTCGAAAAATGTCGGTGTTACTACTTTGACATTAAGATTACCTCCGAAAGCATTGCTAGCCCACTCCAACACTTACGAACAATAATAATGATCAATTCTGACCAATAATTCATTCTATTTTTTAGTAAAACAAGAATGTTTTTTTGTTTGTTTGTTTTGTTTAGGTTATTTTTTTTTTCTCCATATGCCATGGCTACGCAAGTCTACACACTAGACAAATGCAGCCAAGGTGAATACATTTCAACTTTTAATCAAGTAATGAATTAATGCATGAGTTCATAAAACTTACATTTTATTTATTGACAATAACAGGAAACATGAACAAATGAGTCAATTAATAAATAAAAGTAACCATGAGCAAAAATAATGACACAGGAAAACAAAGCTTTATTCAAACATATTGTTTTGACAATGCTATTTTTACAGGCGGTGAACCCACATACTGTCATCTCAACACAGTTGTGCCAATTCTGCAGCTGACCACCGTACCCACCTTCACCTGTCTTTGCTGGGGTCCCAGTAATAAGAGCATCTTACATCTTCTATTTCTGTTCATAGAAAATCAGTCAATGGAGCCTGAGCTTCAGAAATTTCATGACATTGTTTGATCATGCCTTTGAAGCTTCTGAAACTCAGGCTCCATTGACTGATTAAACCAGCAGAACAAACTTGAGCAAAATCACATCCTCTGTGTTTTTTGGTCTTTCTCTAGATGCTCTCACTGGCTCTGGGGTCACTGACGATGAAGAGGCCACAGCAACATCTGGTCCAGATGAGGCAACAAGGGCAGGTGGAGTGATGGAGGGTCTTATCCATGGCACTAGGCCATTTCCAGGATGCTGCTGCAGACGTTTCAAAGACGCACAAATCTAATACAAAAGCTGCCATTTTAACAGCACAGTGGCATTTGATCTCTGTATTAGAAGTAACAAAATACTCTTACTTTATATTTAGTTTCAGGTTTTCCTTTTCCCCCCACAAATGCTGCTGTCACCTTTCCTTGCAGGTCCTGCTCCACCACAAAAGATCTGCAGCAAAGGCACAGAAATCAAGAATCAGAAAAGTGCGGTCCTAGCTCTGTTTGAAATGATAACAATTCAAATAAACTCCAACTTAAGATTTGCAAGATGTTATATTGATGTCTGTAGTGTACTCACTCGAAGCCTTTGATGGCAGCATTTCTTCATCAGTCTCTCTTCACCGGATAAGTGCATGTGTGTCTCATCTGTCCCTGGAACACCCAGACAAGATTCAGTTATGTGCTCAATACTGCATTTACGTGTTGAGGTAGCTGCTGATGTGTTAATTGGCTTTTTATCCAACATAAATGCTCCTGAACTTATCAACAGCACTAATAGCCAAGTGAAATAGATAACTCATGTTTACAACAGTGAATTCGACATAACAAGCACACATAATGTACATCACTTACTCAGATGTCCGTTTCATGTTGTGATGTGCTCATCTGCAAATCTCCTAGAACATTTTCCTGTCAGGTGTTAAAAGAGACAATCGTCTGTAAGATATATGGTTTACGTAAATCCACTTTGGAGATGTACGTGCGCAACCTGGAGCTCCTGTTCGCTATACATAATAAAACATATTTTTACAGCGAAATCACAAATATAATATAACGTTACGTCTAACGTCTTTACACCTTACGCAAATCATACGTTTATTATACAGTAGCTCAACAAATACGATTTTAACCGCGTTTTGGTTTGTAATACTCACATTTGTAAACACCCTCGCCGCGGTCCTCAATCACGTTCGATGATGACGTATCGATCTCCCATGGCCTCCCGGGATGGAAAAGTATCCATCGATGAACACTTCAGAATCTGGGCTAAAGCGGTAGGACATCCTGGGATTTCTCGCCTACTTACTTAGGTTTCAAACGTACTTCTTTCTTCACATACTCTTTTTCCCTACTATTAAGTAGACGTACGTCCGAATCTCGCGAGAACTAGTACTTCACCCAGGTAAGTCTCACCAACTCATTTACGCATACTCAGGATTCGGACATACTTATCAGCTCGCCTACTGCTTTTCCCCTACTATATAGTAGAGAAGTAGGCGGTTTCGGACGCAGCGACTGTATGTAACATACATGTGTTGTCTAATATTGACATATCATTATTTCAATTTGCAGGTCTATTCAAGAATCTCTATGTACATGAGCAATTTATAATCCATGTTACCTCGCCTTTCTAAATACTGCATGCAAATTCAGTTAAGGCAATACAAATGCATAAGACATACACTTTCATCTTCATAACTCACATTAAATGTTTACTTTTTTTTCTTGTTTTCTTCCTTTAACACGGCCCTCCTTAACTTTTGCTTTCTTAGCACAAGCTTTAGATTTGGTATTTCTTTATACCCATGTCGTCCTATATTTTGCTTCTTCAGTTTGCTTTTAGCCTGATTTTCATGACTTTTTCTCCTTTTATAATCTCATCTGTTGCTTCTGTGTTTTCTATCTGAACATTGCACATGGTCTTCTTATCCTGATCCTTCATTCTTGTTTGATCAGTTTTATCTTTTGCCTCCACATTAGACTCGGCTTCCATAATTTCATTTGCTTGAGGGTTAGCTTTTCCCTCTCCCTCATTCACCACTGCTTTTCTTTTCTCAGTTTCTTTTCAGTTAGTTAGTTAATAGTTAATACTTTATTGTCCTCGTAAGGAAATTTTTCTTGGACTCGAGAGCTGCAACAATACGTAACATTCACATAAAAGACAACAGCAGACAACAGTGTCAACACACTTATTAATTAAAATTCCAATGCTACAATCTAATATTTAAGATCTTAATAGATATAGGTATAAAAGAGTTCTTATAACGATTGCTCTTACATAGTGGAACTCTATATCGCTTCCCTGATGGCAGTAATTGATATGTTGAGGACAAAACATGACTTGAATCACTTACTATTGTTTGTGCACTCTTAAAAACCAATGACTCATATATGGATTGAAGTGGCGTATACTCCCTTACCCCCATTATTTTCATAGCAACTTTAACAAGACGTGCTAACTGTGATTTTGATTGGACTGAGAGATTGCCATACCAAGCCTGCATTCCATAATTTAATAAACTACCCAATACAGCCTGGTAAAACAGCAACATAATTTTCTGACTAACTCCATACAGCCTGAGCCTTCTTAAGAAAAATAATCGTTGCTGGAATCTTGAACAGAGATAATCAGTGTGGGCTTTCCAGGTAAGCGAATGGTCAATGACCACCCCAAGATACTTAAAAGTATCCACTTGTTCAATAGTATTTCCTTGAATAATTACTGGACTGTAATCACCCAATTTTTTGGGGTCCACTATCATTTCCTTAGTTTTCCCAACATTGACAATGAGATGATTTACATTACACCACTGCACAAATTTACTAATTTCTGACTGATATTCTGTTATATCCTGATTCTTTCCTAGAAGACTCAGTATTACAGTGTCATCAGAATATTTAATAATGTAGTTGTTCATATTACTCTTTAGGCAATCATTTGTGTATAGAGTAAATAGAATTGGAGAGCATACGCAACCTTGAGGGGCGCCCACGCTAATTGATTTAACCTCAGATAGTGTGCCATTTACTTTAACACATTGGGTACGATTTGTTAGAAAAGAAAATAGCCACTTGATGATAAAAGGATTAACGTTGAGTTTTACCAGCTTGTCCAAGAGCAACTCTGGCTGGAGCGTATTGAAAGCTGAAGTAAAATCCACAAAAAGTAACCGTGCATAAGCCTTAGTGTTCTCTAAGTGTTGTAAAATCAAGTGAACAACAGTATTAACAGCATCAACAGTCCCCCTTCTCTCCTTATAAGCAAATTGAAATGGGTCCAACAGCAAATTTACATTGCTTTTCAATTTGGACACCACATATTTCTCTAAACATTTCATAACCACAGATGTTATTGCAATTGGTCTAAAATCATTATTATCAAAAGCTCCAGATTTTTTAGGAACAGGTGTTATGATAGACTTCTTCCATAACTCTGGGACCACATGATTGTCAAGTGATTGCTGAAAAATTGGGCATAATGCCGGAGTTAACTCCTCTGCACAAGTCCGCAAAAGATACGCTGAGATATTATCCGGCCCAGTTGATTTCTGAACACAGACTTTACGAAAAAGTGCTGTAACTTCATGAGGCCTCACAATTAATCTAGCATCTGTACCACAATCAACAGTTTGTAAAATCACTTCGCATTCACTGACAAAATCATTATTATTATTGAACCGTACAAAAAATGCATTCAGCTCATTTGCTTTCTTAGAGTCATCAATAGTGGCCAAACATTGCCTTTTTGAATCCATATTAGAAATTGTCCTCAGAGAATCCCAAAGTCCCTTATTGTTCATAGATGAAAAATTTTGTTCAATGGAATCCTTTTGTTGTTTCCTAGCTTCCCGTAATAATTTATTAAGTTCCTTTTGGACAATCTTTAACTCAACCCAGTCCTTCTTCCTAAAAGCTGCTTTTTTCTTGTTAATACAAACTTTCACATCTTTCGTTATGTATGGCTTGTTATTTGGGAATATCTTCACTTCCTTATTAGGAAGTATTGTGTCCACACAAAAACGAATATAATCAGTAGTTGTCTCCGTCATTGTATTTAAGTCTGCATCTTGAAATACTGACCAGTCTGTACTTAAAAAACACCCTTTTAGTGCTTCCACATTTCCGTCATCCCATACAGTTACAGTCTTAACTGAAGGCTTGTTCCTTTTCAGAACAGTCTTGTATGTTGGTATGAGATAGACTATATTGTGGTCCGCTGTTGATAAAGGGGGTTTAATTTTGGCCTTAAAAGCCTCTCTGATGTTACTATAGCATTTATCCAGCACATTATTTTTCCTTGTCGCGCTCTTAACATACTGGAAAAAACCCGGTAAGAATGACTCAAGTTTACACTGGTTAAAGTCGCCCATGATAAAGACTGGAGCACCCGGAGTTCGCTGTAATTGATTTTGAATACAGTCTGATATACTTGAGGCGGCTCTGGAAGCGTTGCTGTTAGGAGGGATATACACTACACACAGTAAAATATTGCCGAACTCCCTCGGGAGATAAAAAGGTCTTAAACTTAGGCAGAGGTATTCCACATCGGGATTACAACAAGTCTCTTTCACCGTGTACTGTGTACACCATCTGTTACTCACGTACACACAGACACCTCCTCCTCTGTCTTTTCCCGACGGTTCCCCTCTGTCTGCCCGAATTAGAGAAAAACCTTCTATCTCCACACATGAACTGGGGATATCCTTATGAAGCCAGGTCTCCGTGAACACCAATAAGCTTGAGTCCCGATACTCAAAGCACGACCTCGTGTTAACGCGGAGTTCATCCATCTTATTTCTGAGAGATCGTACATTTCCAAGAATAATTGAAGGAAGAGGGGGCCTATTGGACCTCCGTCTGAGCCGCTGTAAAACTCCCCCACGCCGACCTCTTCTCCGGTGTCTCCGCTGTTGATCTGAATTCCGTTTCAGCTCCTTCGGCAGATCCATCATCGGATTTAAGTTGACAGATCGAGATGAGAGTAATACCAGCGATTCCCTTGTATATGAAATAAAAGTTTGTGTCTCCCCGCACATGGTAATAGATAAAAGCCATGGCGATAAAAATGTCCAGATAATAAATATCCAAACAATGGTTTGTACAAACGTCGCCATTGAATGACTTGCTGACATACAACTATCCAATAAAATATAATAAAAAAAATAAAAAATACAACAAACAAAAATAAAACAATGATTAAAAAAAAAAAAAACAAGAAAAACACGTGCAGCTAACGAGTCCGGGTCGCAGCCGAGCAGCGCCACCGGAAGTTGAAGTTTTCCATTCCCTTTGCTTAAGTCTTTTCTCTCATAACCATACTTTCCTCTATTCATCCCCATGTTCAATTTCAGTCACGTTTTCTCTAACATTTTCTAACACAATCTCTACAACTCCATTTTCTCCTTCTCTTTCTGTCGCACAGTCACCTTTCATGAACACTTTCTCGCAATCAGGGCGCTTATCTGCTTTACAGTTCTTTGCAAAGTGTCCCTTCCTTCAAGCACTCAAAACAAGTAAAGCTGGGACAGTCCTTAAAAATAAAGTGTCCAGGTTGCATACACTTTCTGGGCACAGTTTTACTTGTCCACCGTGTATCACTATGAAATGCTGCAATCCATCTGCTGTTTCAAAAGAACTGCTATATGGTAATGAAGTTACCTCATTTGGAAATCTGACAAAACATTTGACATACCTTGTGCCATCTGCAATGCTTGTTCCAGGATTTAGTCTCCTCTTTAGTTTTGCAATGGGAGTAACCCCCCATGCTTTCAGTTTATCCTCAATTGTTTTATCCTCAACGTAGAAAGGAATGTGAAGAAAAGACACAGTATATTCCTTTGCCAGCCTCCTTACTCTGCAGAGCTGCTCTGTGATTTCCACTCTACCCAGGAAAACATCACAAGCATGAACAGAAGTCATTGTGAGTTCATAGTCCAAGCCATTTTTAAGCCTCACTGCCAAAAGTTTACCAAAGCCCACCTTCTCAGTTACATCTTTGATGATA
>CM065122.1:40125000-40225000 GCA_033026305.1 Cirrhinus molitorella | reverse complement strand
GTCAAAGAAGTAGAAGTCGATGAAAAAAAAAAAAAAATCGAAGTAGCAGAAGCCATAGAGGAAGTCAAAGAAGTAGAAGTCGATAAAAAAAAAAAAAAAAAAAAAAAAAAAATTCGAAGTAGCAGAAGCCATAGAGGAAGTCAAAGAAGTAGAAGTCGATGAAAAAAAAAATCGAAGTAGCAGAAGCCATAGAGGAAGTCAAAGAAGTAGAAGTCGATGAAAAAATACATGAATTTAAAAAAATCGAAGTAGCAGAAGCCATAGAGGAAGTCAAAGTAGAAGTCGATTAAAAAAAAAAAAAAAAAAAAAAAAAAAAAAAAAAAAAAAAAAAATCGAAGTAGCACAAGCCATAGAGGAAGTCAAAGAAGTAGAAGTCGATGAAAAAAATAAAAAATAAAAAAAAAATCGAAGCAGCAGAAACCATAGAGGAAGTCAAAGAAGTAGAAGTCGATGAAAAAAAAAATCGAAGTAGCAGAAGCCATAGAGGAAGTCAAAGAAGTAGAAGTCGATGAAAAAAAAAAAAATCGAAGTAGCAGAAGCCATAGAGGAAGTCAAAGAATTAGAAGTCGATGAAAAAATAAATAAATAAAAAAAATTGAAGTAGCAGAAGCCATAGAGGAAGACAAAGAAGTAGAAGTCGATAAAAAAAAACAACAAAAAAACAAAGTAGCAGAAGCCATAGAGGAAGTCAAAGAAGTAGAAGTTGATGAAAAAAAAAAAAAAAAAAAAAAAAATCGAAGTAGCAGAAGCCATAGAGGAAATCAAAGAAGTAGAAGTCGATAAAAAAAAATCGAAGTAGCAGAAGCCATAGAGGAAGTCAAAGAAGTAGAAGTCGATGAAAAAATAAATAAATTAAAAAAAAAATCGAAGTAGCAGAAGCCATAGAGGAAGTCAAAGAAGTAGAAGTCGATGAAAAAATAAATAAATAAAAAAAAATCGAAGTAGCAGAAGCCATAGAGGAAGTCAAAGAAGTAGAAGTCGATGAAAAAAAAAAAAAATAAATAAATAAAAAAATCGAAGTAGCAGAAGCCATGGAGGAAGTCAAAGAAGTAGAAGTCGATGAAAAAATAAATAAATTAAAAAAAAAATCGAAGTAGCAGAAACCATAGAGGAAGTCAAAGAAGTAGAAGTCGATGAAAAAAAAATCGAAGTAGCAGAAGCCATAGAGGAAGTCAAAGAAGTAGAAGTCGATAAAAAAAAAAAAAAAAAAGAAGTAGCAGAAGCCATAAAGGAAGTCAAAGAAGTAGAAGTCGATGAAAAAATAAATAAATTAAAAAAAAAAATCGAAGTAGCAGAAGCCATAGAGGAAGTCAAAGAAGTAGAAGTCGATGAAAAAAAAATCGAAGTAGCAGAAGCCATAGAGGAAGTCAAAGAAGTAGAAGTCGATGAAAAAATAAATAAATAAATAAATAAAAAAATCGAAGTAGCAGAAGCCATAGAGGAAGTCAAAGAAGTAGAAGTCGATGAACAAATAAATAAATTAAAAAAGAAATCGAAGTAGCAGAAGCCATAGAGGAAGTCAAAGAAGTAGAAGTTGATGAAAAAAAAAAAAAAAAAAAAAATCGAAGTAGCAGAAGCCATAGAGGAAGTCAAAGAAGTAGAAGTCGATGAAAAAAAAAATTAATTAAAAAAAATCGAAGTTGCAGAAGCCATAGAAGTCAAAGAAGTAGAAGTCGATGAAAAAATAAATTAATTAAAAAAAAATTGAAGTAGCAGAAGCCATAGAAGAAGTCAAAGAAGTAGAAGTCGATGAAAAAATAAATTAATAAAAAAAAATCGAAGTAGCAGAAGCCATAGAGGAAGTCAAAGAAGTAGAAGTCGATGAAAAAATAAATAAATAAAAAAAAAAAATCAAAGTAGCAGAAGCCATAGAGGAAGTCAAAGAAGTAGAAGTCGATGAAAAAAAAAAAAAAATCGAAGTAGCAGAAGCCATAGAGGAAGTCAAAGTAGAAGTCGATGAAAAAAAAAATCGAAGTAGCAGAAGCCATAGAGGAAGTCAAAGAAGTAGAAGTCGTTGAAAAAAAAATCGAAGTAGCAGAAGCCATAGAGGAAGTCAAAGAAGTAGAAGTCGATGAAAAAATAAATAAATAAATAAATAAAAAAATCGAAGTAGCAGAAGCCATAGAGGAAGTCAAAGAAGTAGAAGTCGATGAAAAAAAAAAAAAATCGAAGTAGCAGAAGCCATAGAGGAAGTCAAAGAAGTAGAAGTCGATAAAAAAAAAAAAAAAAAAAAAAAAAAATTCGAAGTAGCAGAAGCCATAGAGGAAGTCAAAGAAGTAGAAGTCGATGAAAAAAAAAATCGAAGTAGCAGAAGCCATAGAGGAAGTCAAAGAAGTAGAAGTCGATGAAAAAATACATGAATTTAAAAAAATCGAAGTAGCAGAAGCCATAGAGGAAGTCAAAGTAGAAGTCGATTAAAAAAAAAAAAAAAAAAAAAAAAAAAAAAAAAAAAAAAAAATCGAAGTAGCACAAGCCATAGAGGAAGTCAAAGAAGTAGAAGTCGATGAAAAAAATAAAAAATAAAAAAAAAATCGAAGCAGCAGAAACCATAGAGGAAGTCAAAGAAGTAGAAGTCGATGAAAAAAAAAATCGAAGTAGCAGAAGCCATAGAGGAAGTCAAAGAAGTAGAAGTCGATGAAAAAAAAAAAAATCGAAGTAGCAGAAGCCATAGAGGAAGTCAAAGAATTAGAAGTCGATGAAAAAATAAATAAATAAAAAAAATTGAAGTAGCAGAAGCCATAGAGGAAGACAAAGAAGTCGAAGTCGATAAAAAAAAACAACAAAAAAACAAAGTAGCAGAAGCCATAGAGGAAGTCAAAGAAGTAGAAGTTGATGAAAAAAAAAAAAAAAAAAAAAAAAATCGAAGTAGCAGAAGCCATAGAGGAAATCAAAGAAGTAGAAGTCGATAAAAAAAAATCGAAGTAGCAGAAGCCATAGAGGAAGTCAAAGAAGTAGAAGTCGATGAAAAAATAAATAAATTAAAAAAAAAATCGAAGTAGCAGAAGCCATAGAGGAAGTCAAAGAAGTAGAAGTCGATGAAAAAATAAATAAATAAAAAAAAATCGAAGTAGCAGAAGCCATAGAGGAAGTCAAAGAAGTAGAAGTCGATGAAAAAAAAAAAAAATAAATAAATAAAAAAATCGAAGTAGCAGAAGCCATGGAGGAAGTCAAAGAAGTAGAAGTCGATGAAAAAATAAATAAATTAAAAAAAAAATCGAAGTAGCAGAAACCATAGAGGAAGTCAAAGAAGTAGAAGTCGATGAAAAAAAAATCGAAGTAGCAGAAGCCATAGAGGAAGTCAAAGAAGTAGAAGTCGATAAAAAAAAAAAAAAAAAAGAAGTAGCAGAAGCCATAAAGGAAGTCAAAGAAGTAGAAGTCGATGAAAAAATAAATAAATTAAAAAAAAAAATCGAAGTAGCAGAAGCCATAGAGGAAGTCAAAGAAGTAGAAGTCGATGAAAAAAAAATCGAAGTAGCAGAAGCCATAGAGGAAGTCAAAGAAGTAGAAGTCGATGAAAAAATAAATAAATAAATAAATAAAAAAATCGAAGTAGCAGAAGCCATAGAGGAAGTCAAAGAAGTAGAAGTCGATGAACAAATAAATAAATTAAAAAAGAAATCGAAGTAGCAGAAGCCATAGAGGAAGTCAAAGAAGTAGAAGTCGATGAAAAAAAAAAATTAAAAAAAAAAATAACGAAATAGCAGAAGCCATAGAGGAAGTCAAACAAGTAGAAGTCGATGAAAAAATAAATAATTTAAAAAAAAATCGAAGTAGCAGAAGCCATAGAGGAAGTCAAAGAAGTAGAAGTCGATGAAAAAAAAATCGAAGTAGCAGAAGCCATAGAGGAAGTCAAAGAAGTAGAAGTCGATGAAAAAATAAATAAATAAAAAAATCGAAGTAGCAGAAGCCATAGAGGAAGTCAAAGAAGTAGAAGTCGATGAAAAAAAAAATCGAAGTAGCAGAAGCCATAGAGGAAGTCAAAGAAGTAGAAGTCGATGAAAAAATACATGAATTTAAAAAAATCGAAGTAGCAGAAGCCATAGAGGAAGTCAAAGTAGAAGTCGATTAAAAAAAAAAAAAAACGAAGTAGCACAAGCCATAGAGGAAGTCAAAGAAGTAGAAGTCGATGAAAAAAATAAAAAATAAAAAAAAAATCGAAGTAGCAGAAACCACAGAGGAAGTCAAAGAAGTAGAAGTCGATGAAAAAAAAAATCGAAGTAGCAGAAGCCATAGAGGAAGTCAAAGAAGTAGAAGTCGATGAAAAAAAAAAAATCGAAGTAGCAGAAGCCATAGAGGAAGTCAAAGAAGTAGAAGTCGATGAAAAAATAAATAAATAAAAAAAATTGAAGTAGCAGAAGCCATAGAGGAAGACAAAGAAGTAGAAGTCGATAAAAAAAAACAACAAAAAAACAAAGTAGCAGAAGCCATAGAGGAAGTCAAAGATGTAGAAGTCGATGAAAAAAGAAATAAAAAAAAATCGAAGTAGCAGAAACCATAGAGGAAGTCAAAGAAGTAGAAGTCGATGAAAAAAAAAATCGAAGTAGCAGAAGCCATAGAGGAAGTCAAAGAAGTAGAAGTCGATGAAAAAAAAAAAATCGAAGTAGCAGAAGCCATAGAGGAAGTCAAAGAAGTAGAAGTCGATGAAAAAATAAATAAATAAAAAAAATTGAAGTAGCAGAAGCCATAGAGGAAGTCAAAGAAGTAGAAGTCGATGAAAAAAATAAAAAAAATCGAAGTAGCAGAAGCCATAGAGGAAGTCAAAGAAGTAGAAGTCGATGAAAAAATAAATAAATAAAAAAAATTGAAGTAGCAGAAGCCATAGAGGAAGTCAAAGAAGTAGAAGTCGATAAAAAAAAGAAAAAAAAAGAAAAGAAAATCGAAGTAGCAGAAGCCATAGAGGAAGTCAAAGTAGAAGTCGATTAAAAAAAAAAAAAAAAAAAAAAAAAAATCGAAGTAGCACAAGCCATAGAGGAAGTCAAAGAAGTAGAAGTCGATGAAAAAAATAAAAAATAAAAAAAAAATCGAAGTAGCAGAAACCATAGAGGAAGTCAAAGAAGTAGAAGTCGATGAAAAAAAAAAAATCGAAGTAGCAGAAGCCATAGAGGAAGTCAAAGAAGTAGAAGTCGATGAAAAAAAAAAAATCGAAGTAGCAGAAGCCATAGAGGAAGTCAAAGAAGTAGAAGTCGATGAAAAAAAAAAAAAATAAATAAATAAAAAAATCGAAGTAGCAGCAGCCATGGAGGAAGTCAAAGAAGTAGAAGGTTGATGAAAAAAAAAAAAAAAAAA
Organism: Cirrhinus molitorella; assembly: GCA_033026305.1. Lineage (NCBI taxonomy): Eukaryota > Metazoa > Chordata > Actinopteri > Cypriniformes > Cyprinidae > Cirrhinus > Cirrhinus molitorella. The sequence continues at coordinate 40,219,714 of CM065122.1, read as the reverse complement.
AAAAAAAATCGAAGTAGCAGAAGCCATAGAGGAAATCAAAGAAGTAGAAGTCGATAAAAAAAAATCGAAGTAGCAGAAGCCATAGAGGAAGTCAAAGAAGTAGAAGTCGATGAAAAAATAAATAAATTAAAAAAGAAATCGAAGTAGCAGAAGCCATAGAGGAAGTCAAAGAAGTAGAAGATGATTAAAAAAAAAAATTTAAAAAAAAAATAACGAAATAGCAGAAGCCATAGAGGAAGTCAAAGAAGTAGAAGTCGATGAAAAAAAAAATCGAAGTAGCAGAAGCCATAGAGGAAGTCAAAGAAGTAGAAGTCGATGAAAAAATACATGAATTTAAAAAAATCGAAGTAGCAGAAGCCATAGAGGAAGTCAAAGTAGAAGTCGATTAAAAAAAAAAAAAACGAAGTAGCACAAGCCATAGAGGAAGTCAAAGAAGTAGAAGTCGATGAAAAAAATAAAAAATAAAAAAAAAATCGAAGTAGCAGAAACCACAGAGGAAGTCAAAAAAGTAGAAGTCGATGAAAAAAAAAATCGAAGTAGCAGAAGCCATAGAGGAAGTCAAAGAAGTAGAAGTCGATGAAAAAAAAAAATCGAAGTAGCAGAAGCCATAGAGGAAGTCAAAGAAGTAGAAGTCGATGAAAAAAAAAATAAATAAAAAAAATTGAAGTAGCAGAAGCCATAGAGGAAGACAAAGAAGTAGAAGTCGATAAAAAAAAACAACAAAAAAACAAAGTAGCAGAAGCCATAGAGGAAGTCAAAGATGTAGAAGTCGATGAAAAAAGAAATAAAAAAAAATCGAAGTAGCAGAAACCATAGAGGAAGTCAAAGAAGTAGAAGTCGATGAAAAAAAAAATCGAAGTAGCAGAAGCCATAGAGGAAGTCAAAGAAGTAGAAGTCGATGAAAAAAAAAAAATCGAAGTAGCAGAAGCCATAGAGGAAGTCAAAGAAGTAGAAGTCGATGAAAAAATAAATAAATAAAAAAAATCGAAGTAGCAGAAGCCATAGAGGAAGTCAAAGAAGTAGAAGTCGATGAAAAAAAAAAATCGAAGTAGCAGAAGCCATAGAGGAAGTCAAAGAAGTAGAAGTCGATGAAAAAAAAAAAAAATAAATAAATAAAAAAATCGAAGTAGCAGCAGCCATAGAGGAAGTCAAAGAAGTAGAAGTTGATGAAAAAAAAAAAAAAATTCGAAGTAGCAGAAGCCATAGAGGAAATCAAAGAAGTAGAAGTCGATAAAAAAAAATCGAAGTAGCAGAAGCCATAGAGGAAGTCAAAGAAGTAGAAGTCGATGAAAAAATAAATAAATTAAAAAAAAAATCGAAGTAGCAGAAGCCATAGAGGAAGTCAAAGAAGTAGAAGTCGATGAAAAAATAAATAAATTAAAAAAAAAATCGAAGTAGCAGAAGCCATAGAGGAAGTCAAAGAAGTAGAAGTTGATGAAAAAAAAAAAAAAATTCGAAGTAGCAGAAGCCATAGAGGAAATCAAAGAAGTAGAAGTCGATGAAAAAAAAATCGAAGTAGCAGAAGCCATAGAGGAAGTCAAAGAAGTAGAAGTCGATGAAAAAAAAAAAATCGAAGTAGCAGAAGCCATAGAGGAAGTCAAAGAAGTAGAAGTCGATGAAAAAATAAATAAATAAAAAAAATTGAAGTAGCAGAAGCCATAGAGGAAGACAAAGAAGTAGAAGTCGATAAAAAAAAACAACAAAAAAACAAAGTAGCAGAAGCCATAGAGGAAGTCAAAGATGTAGAAGTCGATGAAAAAAGAAATAAAAAAAAATTGAAGTAGCAGAAGCCATAAAGGAAGTCAAAGAAGTAGAAGTCGATAAAAAAAAAAAAAAAAAAAGAAAAGAAAATCGAAGTAGCAGAAGCCATAGAGGAAGTCAAAGAAGTAGAAGTCGATGAAAAAAAAAAAAAAAAAATCGAAGTAGCAGAAGTCATAGAGGAAGTCAAAGAAGTAGAAGTCGATGAAAAAAAAAAAAAAATCGAAGTAGCAGAAGCCATAGAGGAAGTCAAAGTAGAAGTCGATGAAAAAAAAAATCGAAGTAGCAGAAGCCATAGAGGAAGTCAAAGTAGAAGTCGATTAAAAAAAAAAAAAAAAAAAAAAAAAAAAAAAAATCGAAGTAGCAGAAGCCATAGAGGAAGTCAAAGAAGTAGAAGTCGATGAAAAAAAAAAATCGAAGTAGCAGAAGCCATAGAGGAAGTCAAAGAAGTAGAAGTCGATGAAAAAATAAATAAATAAAAAAAATCGAAGTAGCAGAAGCCATAGAGGAAGTCAAAGAAGTAGAAGTCGATGAAAAAAAAAAAATCGAAGTAGCAGAAGCCATAGAGGAAGTCAAAGAAGTAGAAGTTGATGAAAAAAAAAAAAAAAAAAAAAAAAAATCGAAGTAGCAGAAGCCATAGAGGAAGTAAAAGAAGTAGAAGTCGATGAAAAAAAAAATTAATTAAAAAAAATCGAAGTTGCAGAAGCCATAGAAGTCAAAGAAGTAGAAGTCGATGAAAAAATAAATTAATTAAAAAAAAATTGAAGTAGCAGAAGCCATAGAAGAAGTCAAAGAAGTAGAAGTCGATGAAAAAATAAATTAATAAAAAAAAATCGAAGTAGCAGAAGCCATAGAGGAAGTCAAAGAAGTAGAAGTCGATGAAAAAAAATAAAAAAAATCGAAGTAGCAGAAGCCATAGAGGAAGTCAAAGAAGTAGAAGTCGATGAAAAAAAAAAAATCGAAGTAGCAGAAGCCATAGAGGAAGTCAAAGTAGAAGTCGATGAAAAAAAAAATCGAAGTAGCAGAAGCCATAGAGGAAGTCAAAGTAGAAGTCGATTAAAAAAAAAAAAAAAAAAAAAAAAAAAAAAAAATCGAAGTAGCACAAGCCATAGAGGAAGTCAAAGAAGTAGAAGTCGATGAAAAAAATAAAAAATAAAAAAAAAATCGAAGTAGCAGAAACCATAGAGGAAGTCAAAGAAGTAGAAGTCGATGAAAAAAAAAAAATCGAAGTAGCAGAAGCCATAGAGGAAGTCAAAGAAGTAGAAGTCGATGAAAAAAAAAAATCGAAGTAGCAGAAGCCATAGAGGAAGTCAAAGAAGTAGAAGTCGATGAAAAAAAAAAAAAATAAATAAATAAAAAAATCGAAGTAGCAGCAGCCATAGAGGAAGTCAAAGAAGTAGAAGTTGATGAAAAAAAAAAAAAAAATCGAAGTAGCAGAAGCCATAGAGGAAATCAAAGAAGTAGAAGTCGATAAAAAAAAATCGAAGTAGCAGAAGCCATAGAGGAAGTCAAAGAAGTAGAAGTCGATGAAAAAATAAATAAATTAAAAAAAAAATCGAAGTAGCAGAAGCCATAGAGGAAGTCAAAGAAGTAGAAGTCGATGAAAAAATAAATAAATAAATAAATAAAAAAATCGAAGTAGCAGAAGCCATAGAGGAAGTCAAAGAAGTAGAAGTCGATGAACAAATAAATAAATTAAAAAAGAAATCGAAGTAGCAGAAGCCATAGAGGAAGTCAAAGAAGTAGAAGTCGATGAAAAAAAAAAATTAAAAAAAAAAATAACGAAATAGCAGAAGCCATAGAGGAAGTCAAACAAGTAGAAGTCGATGAAAAAATAAATAATTTAAAAAAAAATCGAAGTAGCAGAAGCCATAGAGGAAGTCAAAGAAGTAGAAGTCGATGAAAAAAAAAAAAATCGAAGTAGCAGAAGCCATAGAGGAAGTCAAAGAAGTAGAAGTCGATGAAAAAAAAATCGAAGTAGCAGAAGCCATAGAGGAAGTCAAAGAAGTAGAAGTCGATGAAAAAAAAAAAATCGAAGTAGCAGAAGCCATAGAGGAAGTCAAAGAAGTAGAAGTCGATGAAAAAATAAATAAATAAAAAAAATTGAAGTAGCAGAAGCCATAGAGGAAGACAAAGAAGTAGAAGTCGATAAAAAAAAACAACAAAAAAACAAAGTAGCAGAAGCCATAGAGGAAGTCAAAGATGTAGAAGTCGATGAAAAAAGAAATAAAAAAAAATTGAAGTAGCAGAAGCCATAAAGGAAGTCAAAGAAGTAGAAGTCGATAAAAAAAAAAAAAAAAAAAGAAAAGAAAATCGAAGTAGCAGAAGCCATAGAGGAAGTCAAAGAAGTAGAAGTCGATGAAAAAATAAATAAATAAAAAAAATCGAAGTAGCAGAAGCCATAGAGGAAGTCAAAGAAGTAGAAGTCGATGAAAAAAAAAAAATCGAAGTAGCAGAAGCCATAGAGGAAGTCAAAGAAGTAGAAGTTGATGAAAAAAAAAAAAAAAAAAAAAAATTCGAAGTAGCAGAAGCCATAGAGGAAGTAAAAGAAGTAGAAGTCGATGAAAAAAAAAATTAATTAAAAAAAATCGAAGTTGCAGAAGCCATAGAAGTCAAAGAAGTAGAAGTCGATGAAAAAATAAATTAATTAAAAAAAAATTGAAGTAGCAGAAGCCATAGAAGAAGTCAAAGAAGTAGAAGTCGATGAAAAAATAAATTAATAAAAAAAAATCGAAGTAGCAGAAGCCATAGAGGAAGTCAAAGAAGTAGAAGTCGATGAAAAAAAATAAAAAAAATCGAAGTAGCAGAAGCCATAGAGGAAGTCAAAGAAGTAGAAGTCGATGAAAAAAAAAAAAATCGAAGTAGCAGAAGCCATAGAGGAAGTCAAAGTAGAAGTCGATGAAAAAAAAAATCGAAGTAGCAGAAGCCATAGAGGAAGTCAAAGTAGAAGTCGATTAAAAAAAAAAAAAAATCGAAGTAGCACAAGCCATAGAGGAAGTCAAAGAAGTAGAAGTCGATGAAAAAAAAAAAAAAAAAACAAAGTAGCAGAAGCCATAGAGGAAGTCAAAGATGTAGAAGTCGATGAAAAAAGAAATAAAAAAAAATTGAAGTAGCAGAAGCCATAAAGGAAGTCAAAGAAGTAGAAGTCGATAAAAAAAAAAAAAAAAAAGAAAAGAAAATCGAAGTAGCAGAAGCCATAGAGGAAGTCAAAGAAGTAGAAGTCGATGAAAAAAAAAAAAAAAAATCGAAGTAGCAGAAGCCATAGAGGAAGTCAAAGAAGTAGAAGTCGATGAAAAAAAAAAAAAAATCGAAGTAGCAGAAGCCATAGAGGAAGTCAAAGTAGAAGTCGATGAAAAAAAAAATCGAAGTAGCAGAAGCCATAGAGGAAGTCAAAGTAGAAGTCGATTAAAAAAAAAAAAATAAATAAAAATAAAATCGAAGTAGCAGAAGCCATAGAGGAAGTCAAAGAAGTAGAAGTCGATGAAAAAAAAAAAATCGAAGTAGCAGAAGCCATAGAGGAAGTCAAAGAAGTAGAAGTCGATGAAAAAATAAATAAATAAAAAAAATCGAAGTAGCAGAAGCCATAGAGGAAGTCAAAGAAGTAGAAGTCGATGAAAAAAAAAAATCGAAGTAGCAGAAGCCATAGAGGAAGTCAAAGAAGTAGAAGTCGATGAAAAAATAAATAAATAAAAAAAATTGAAGTAGCAGAAGCCATAGAGGAAGTCAAAGAAGTAGAAGTTGATGAAAAAAAAAAAAAAAAAAAAAAAATCGAAGTAGCAGAAGCCATAGAGGAAGTCAAAGAAGTAGAAGTCGATGAAAAAAAAAATTAATTAAAAAAAATCGAAGTTGCAGAAGCCATAGAAGTCAAAGAAGTAGAAGTCGATGAAAAAATAAATTAATTAAAAAAAAATTGAAGTAGCAGAAGCCATAGAAGAAGTCAAAGAAGTAGAAGTCGATGAAAAAATAAATTAATAAAAAAAAATCGAAGTAGCAGAAGCCATAGAGGAAGTCAAAGAAGTAGAAGTCGATGAAAAAATAAATAAATAAAAAAAAAAAATCGAAGTAGCAGAAGCCATAGAGGAAGTCAAAGAAGTAGAAGTCGATGAAAAAAAAAAAAAAATCGAAGTAGCAGAAGCCATAGAGGAAGTCAAAGTAGAAGTCGATGAAAAAAAAAATCGAAGTAGCAGAAGCCATAGAGGAAGTCAAAGAAGTAGAAGTCGTTGAAAAAAAAATCGAAGTAGCAGAAGCCATAGAGGAAGTCAAAGAAGTAGAAGTCGATGAAAAAATAAATAAATAAATAAATAAAAAAATCGAAGTAGCAGAAGCCATAGAGGAAGTCAAAGAAGTAGAAGTCGATGAAAAAAAAAAAAAAATCGAAGTAGCAGAAGCCATAGAGGAAGTCAAAGAAGTAGAAGTCGATAAAAAAAAAAAAAAAAAAAAAAAAAAAATTCGAAGTAGCAGAAGCCATAGAGGAAGTCAAAGAAGTAGAAGTCGATGAAAAAAAAAATCGAAGTAGCAGAAGCCATAGAGGAAGTCAAAGAAGTAGAAGTCGATGAAAAAATACATGAATTTAAAAAAATCGAAGTAGCAGAAGCCATAGAGGAAGTCAAAGTAGAAGTCGATTAAAAAAAAAAAAAAAAAAAAAAAAAAAAAAAATCGAAGTAGCACAAGCCATAGAGGAAGTCAAAGAAGTAGAAGTCGATGAAAAAAATAAAAAATAAAAAAAAAATCGAAGCAGCAGAAACCATAGAGGAAGTCAAAGAAGTAGAAGTCGATGAAAAAAAAAATCGAAGTAGCAGAAGCCATAGAGGAAGTCAAAGAAGTAGAAGTCGATGAAAAAAAAAAAAATCGAAGTAGCAGAAGCCATAGAGGAAGTCAAAGAATTAGAAGTCGATGAAAAAATAAATAAATAAAAAAAATTGAAGTAGCAGAAGCCATAGAGGAAGACAAAGAAGTAGAAGTCGATAAAAAAAAACAACAAAAAAACAAAGTAGCAGAAGCCATAGAGGAAGTCAAAGAAGTAGAAGTTGATGAAAAAAAAAAAAAAAAAAAAAAAAATCGAAGTAGCAGAAGCCATAGAGGAAATCAAAGAAGTAGAAGTCGATAAAAAAAAATCGAAGTAGCAGAAGCCATAGAGGAAGTCAAAGAAGTAGAAGTCGATGAAAAAATAAATAAATTAAAAAAAAAATCGAAGTAGCAGAAGCCATAGAGGAAGTCAAAGAAGTAGAAGTCGATGAAAAAATAAATAAATAAAAAAAAATCGAAGTAGCAGAAGCCATAGAGGAAGTCAAAGAAGTAGAAGTCGATGAAAAAAAAAAAAAATAAATAAATAAAAAAATCGAAGTAGCAGAAGCCATGGAGGAAGTCAAAGAAGTAGAAGTCGATGAAAAAATAAATAAATTAAAAAAAAAATCGAAGTAGCAGAAACCATAGAGGAAGTCAAAGAAGTAGAAGTCGATGAAAAAAAAATCGAAGTAGCAGAAGCCATAGAGGAAGTCAAAGAAGTAGAAGTCGATAAAAAAAAAAAAAAAAAAGAAGTAGCAGAAGCCATAAAGGAAGTCAAAGAAGTAGAAGTCGATGAAAAAATAAATAAATTAAAAAAAAAAATCGAAGTAGCAGAAGCCATAGAGGAAGTCAAAGAAGTAGAAGTCGATGAAAAAAAAATCGAAGTAGCAGAAGCCATAGAGGAAGTCAAAGAAGTAGAAGTCGATGAAAAAATAAATAAATAAATAAATAAAAAAATCGAAGTAGCAGAAGCCATAGAGGAAGTCAAAGAAGTAGAAGTCGATGAACAAATAAATAAATTAAAAAAGAAATCGAAGTAGCAGAAGCCATAGAGGAAGTCAAAGAAGTAGAAGTCGATGAAAAAAAAAAATTAAAAAAAAAAATAACGAAATAGCAGAAGCCATAGAGGAAGTCAAACAAGTAGAAGTCGATGAAAAAATAAATAATTTAAAAAAAAATCGAAGTAGCAGAAGCCATAGAGGAAGTCAAAGAAGTAGAAGTCGATGAAAAAAAAATCGAAGTAGCAGAAGCCATAGAGGAAGTCAAAGAAGTAGACGTCGATGAAAAAATAAATAAATAAATAAATAAAAAAATCGAAGTAGCAGAAGCCATAGAGGAAGTCAAAGAAGTAGAAGTCGATGAAAAAAAAAATCGAAGTAGCAGAAGCCATAGAGGAAGTCAAAGAAGTAGAAGTCGATGAAAAAATACATGAATTTAAAAAAATCGAAGTAGCAGAAGCCATAGAGGAAGTCAAAGTAGAAGTCGATTAAAAAAAAAAAAAAACGAAGTAGCACAAGCCATAGAGGAAGTCAAAGAAGTAGAAGTCGATGAAAAAAATAAAAAATAAAAAAAAAATCGAAGTAGCAGAAACCACAGAGGATGTCAAAGAAGTAGAAGTCGATGAAAAAAAAAATCGAAGTAGCAGAAGCCATAGAGGAAGTCAAAGAAGTAGAAGTCGATGAAAAAAAAAAAATCGAAGTAGCAGAAGCCATAGAGGAAGTCAAAGAAGTAGAAGTCGATGAAAAAATAAATAAATAAAAAAAATTGAAGTAGCAGAAGCCATAGAGGAAGACAAAGAAGTAGAAGTCGATAAAAAAAAACAACAAAAAAACAAAGTAGCAGAAGCCATAGAGGAAGTCAAAGATGTAGAAGTCGATGAAAAAAGAAATAAAAAAAAATCGAAGTAGCAGAAACCATAGAGGAAGTCAAAGAAGTAGAAGTCGATGAAAAAAAAAATCGAAGTAGCAGAAGCCATAGAGGAAGTCAAAGAAGTAGAAGTCGATGAAAAAAAAAAAATCGAAGTAGCAGAAGCCATAGAGGAAGTCAAAGAAGTAGAAGTCGATGAAAAAATAAATAAATAAAAAAAATTGAAGTAGCAGAAGCCATAGAGGAAGTCAAAGAAGTAGAAGTCGATAAAAAAAAACAACAAAAAAACAAAGTAGCAGAAGCCATAGAGGAAGTCAAAGAAGTAGAAGTCGATAAAAAAAAAAAAAAAAAAAGAAAAGAAAATCGAAGTAGCAGAAGCCATAGAGGAAGTCAAAGAAGTAGAAGTCGATGAAAAAAATAAAAAAAATCGAAGTAGCAGAAGCCATAGAGGAAGTCAAAGAAGTAGAAGTCGATGAAAAAATAAATAAATAAAAAAAATTGAAGTAGCAGAAGCCATAGAGGAAGTCAAAGAAGTAGAAGTCGATAAAAAAAAGAAAAAAAAAGAAAAGAAAATCGAAGTAGCAGAAGCCATAGAGGAAGTCAAAGTAGAAGTCGATTAAAAAAAAAAAAAAAAAAAAAAAAAAATCGAAGTAGCACAAGCCATAGAGGAAGTCAAAGAAGTAGAAGTCGATGAAAAAAATCAAAAATAAAAAAAAAATCGAAGTAGCAGAAACCATAGAGGAAGTCAAAGAAGTAGAAGTCGATGAAAAAAAAAAATCGAAGTAGCAGAAGCCATAGAGGAAGTCAAAGAAGTAGAAGTCGATGAAAAAAAAAAAATCGAAGTAGCAGAAGCCATAGAGGAAGTCAAAGAAGTAGAAGTCGATGAAAAAAAAAAAAAATAAATAAATAAAAAAATCGAAGTAGCAGCAGCCATGGAGGAAGTCAAAGAAGTAGAAGTTGATGAAAAAAAAAAAAAAAAAAAAAAAAAATCGAAGTAGCAGAAGCCATAGAGGAAGTCAAAGAAGTAGAAGATGATTAAAAAAAAAAATTTAAAAAAAAAATAACGAAATAGCAGAAGCCATAGAGGAAGTCAAAGAAGTAGAAGTCGATGAAAAAAAAAATCGAAGTAGCAGAAGCCATAGAGGAAGTCAAAGAAGTAGAAGTCGATGAAAAAATACATGAATTTAAAAAAATCGAAGTAGCAGAAGCCATAGAGGAAGTCAAAGTAGAAGTCGATTAAAAAAAAAAAAAACGAAGTAGCACAAGCCATAGAGGAAGTCAAAGAAGTAGAAGTCGATGAAAAAAATAAAAAATAAAAAAAAAATCGAAGTAGCAGAAACCACAGAGGAAGTCAAAAAAGTAGAAGTCGATGAAAAAAAAAATCGAAGTAGCAGAAGCCATAGAGGAAGTCAAAGAAGTAGAAGTCGATGAAAAAAAAAAATCGAAGTAGCAGAAGCCATAGAGGAAGTCAAAGAAGTAGAAGTCGATGAAAAAATAAATAAATAAAAAAAATTGAAGTAGCAGAAGCCATAGAGGAAGACAAAGAAGTAGAAGTCGATAAAAAAAAACAACAAAAAAACAAAGTAGCAGAAGCCATAGAGGAAGTCAAAGATGTAGAAGTCGATGAAAAAAGAAATAAAAAAAAATCGAAGTAGCAGAAACCATAGAGGAAGTCAAAGAAGTAGAAGTCGATGAAAAAAAAAATCGAAGTAGCAGAAGCCATAGAGGAAGTCAAAGAAGTAGAAGTCGACGAAAAAAAAAAAATCGAAGTAGCAGAAGCCAGAGAGGAAGTCAAAGAAGTAGAAGTCGATGAAAAAATAAATAAATAAAAAAAATCGAAGTAGCAGAAGCCATAGAGGAAGTCAAAGAAGTAGAAGTCGATGAAAAAAAAAAATCGAAGTAGCAGAAGCCATAGAGGAAGTCAAAGAAGTAGAAGTCGATGAAAAAAAAAAAAAATAAATAAATAAAAAAATCGAAGTAGCAGCAGCCATAGAGGAAGTCAAAGAAGTAGAAGTTGATGAAAAAAAAAAAAAAATTCGAAGTAGCAGAAGCCATAGAGGAAATCAAAGAAGTAGAAGTCGATAAAAAAAAATCGAAGTAGCAGAAGCCATAGAGGAAGTCAAAGAAGTAGAAGTCGATGAAAAAATAAATAAATTAAAAAAAAAATCGAAGTAGCAGAAGCCATAGAGGAAGTCAAAGAAGTAGAAGTCGATGAAAAAATAAATAAATTAAAAAAAAAATCGAAGTAGCAGAAGCCATAGAGGAAGTCAAAGAAGTAGAAGTCGATGAACAAATAAATAAATTAAAAAAGAAATCGAAGTAGCAGAAGCCATAGAGGAAGTCAAAGAAGTAGAAGTCGATGAAAAAAAAAAATTAAAAAAAAAAATAACAAAATAGCAGAAGCCATAGAGGAAGTCAAACAAGTAGAAGTCGATGAAAAAATAAATAATTTAAAAAAAAATCGAAGTAGCAGAAGCCATAGAGGAAGTCAAAGAAGTAGAAGTCGATGAAAAAAAAAAAAATCGAAGTAGCAGAAGCCATAGAGGAAGTCAAAGAAGTAGAAGTCGATGAAAAAAAAATCGAAGTAGCAGAAGCCATAGAGGAAGTCAAAGAAGTAGAAGTCGATGAAAAAAAAAAAAACTAAGTAGCAGAAGCCATAGAGGAAGTCAAAGATGTAGAAGTCGATGAAAAAAGAAATAAAAAAAAATTGAAGTAGCAGAAGCCATAAAGGAAGTCAAAGAAGTAGAAGTCGATAAAAAAAAAAAAAAAAAAAGAAAAGAAAATCGAAGTAGCAGAAGCCATAGAGGAAGTCAAAGAAGTAGAAGTCGATGAAAAAAAAAAATCGAAGTAGCAGAAGCCATAGAGGAAGTCAAAGAAGTAGAAGTCGATGAAAAAATAAATAAATAAAAAAAATCGAAGTAGCAGAAGCCATAGAGGAAGTCAAAGAAGTAGAAGTCGATGAAAAAAAAAAAATCGAAGTAGCAGAAGCCATAGAGGAAGTCAAAGAAGTAGAAGTTGATGAAAAAAAAAAAAAAAAAATCGAAGTAGCAGAAGCCATAGAGGAAGTAAAAGAAGTAGAAGTCGATGAAAAAAAAAATTAATTAAAAAAAATCGAAGTTGCAGAAGCCATAGAAGTCAAAGAAGTAGAAGTCGATGAAAAAATAAATTAATTAAAAAAAAATTGAAGTAGCAGAAGCCATAGAAGAAGTCAAAGAAGTAGAAGTCGATGAAAAAATAAATTAATAAAAAAAAATCGAAGTAGCAGAAGCCATAGAGGAAGTCAAAGAAGTAGAAGTCGATGAAAAAAAATAAAAAAAATCGAAGTAGCAGAAGCCATAGAGGAAGTCAAAGAAGTAGAAGTCGATGAAAAAAAAAAAAATCGAAGTAGCAGAAGCCATAGAGGAAGTCAAAGTAGAAGTCGATGAAAAAAAAAATCGAAGTAGCAGAAGCCATAGAGGAAGTCAAAGTAGAAGTCGATTAAAAAAAAAAAAAAAAAAAAAAAAAAAAAATCGAAGTAGCACAAGCCATAGAGGAAGTCAAAGAAGTAGAAGTCGATGAAAAAAATAAAAAATAAAAAAAAAATCGAAGTAGCAGAAACCATAGAGGAAGTCAAAGAAGTAGAAGTCGATGAAAAAAAAAAAATCGAAGTAGCAGAAGCCATAGAGGAAGTCAAAGAAGTAGAAGTCGATGAAAAAAAAAAATCGAAGTAGCAGAAGCCATAGAGGAAGTCAAAGAAGTAGAAGTCGATGAAAAAAAAAAAAAATAAATAAATAAAAAAATCGAAGTAGCAGCAGCCATAGAGGAAGTCAAAGAAGTAGAAGTTGATGAAAAAAAAAAAAAAAATCGAAGTAGCAGAAGCCATAGAGGAAATCAAAGAAGTAGAAGTCGATAAAAAAAAATCGAAGTAGCAGAAGCCATAGAGGAAGTCAAAGAAGTAGAAGTCGATGAAAAAATAAATAAATTAAAAAAAAAATCGAAGTAGCAGAAGCCATAGAGGAAGTCAAAGAAGTAGAAGTCGATGAAAAAATAAATAAATAAATAAATAAAAAAATCGAAGTAGCAGAAGCCATAGAGGAAGTCAAAGAAGTAGAAGTCGATGAACAAATAAATAAATTAAAAAAGAAATCGAAGTAGCAGAAGCCATAGAGGAAGTCAAAGAAGTAGAAGTCGATGAAAAAAAAAAATTAAAAAAAAAAATAACGAAATAGCAGAAGCCATAGAGGAAGTCAAACAAGTAGAAGTCGATGAAAAAATAAATAATTTAAAAAAAAATCGAAGTAGCAGAAGCCATAGAGGAAGTCAAAGAAGTAGAAGTCGATGAAAAAAAAAAAAATCGAAGTAGCAGAAGCCATAGAGGAAGTCAAAGAAGTAGAAGTCGATGAAAAAAAAATCGAAGTAGCAGAAGCCATAGAGGAAGTCAAAGAAGTAGAAGTCGATGAAAAAAAAAAAATCGAAGTAGCAGAAGCCATAGAGGAAGTCAAAGAAGTAGAAGTCGATGAAAAAATAAATAAATAAAAAAAATTGAAGTAGCAGAAGCCATAGAGGAAGACAAAGAAGTAGAAGTCGATAAAAAAAAATAACAAAAAAACAAAGTAGCAGAAGCCATAGAGGAAGTCAAAGATGTAGAAGTCGATGAAAAAAGAAATAAAAAAAAATTGAAGTAGCAGAAGCCATAAAGGAAGTCAAAGAAGTAGAAGTCGATAAAAAAAAAAAAAAAAAAAGAAAAGAAAATCGAAGTAGCAGAAGCCATAGAGGAAGTCAAAGAAGTAGAAGTCGATGAAAAAAAAAAAAAAAAATCGAAGTAGCAGAAGCCATAGAGGAAGTCAAAGAAGTAGAAGTCGATGAAAAAAAAAAAAAAATCGAAGTAGCAGAAGCCATAGAGGAAGTCAAAGTAGAAGTCGATGAAAAAAAAAATCGAAGTAGCAGAAGCCATAGAGGAAGTCAAAGTAGAAGTCGATTAAAAAAAAAAAATAAAATAAAAATAAAATCGAAGTAGCAGAAGCCATAGAGGAAGTCAAAGAAGTAGAAGTCAATGAAAAAAAAAAAATCGAAGTAGCAGAAGCCATAGAGGAAGTCAAAGAAGTAGAAGTCGATGAAAAAATAAATAAATAAAAAAAATCGAAGTAGCAGAAGCCATAGAGGAAGTCAAAGAATTAGAAGTCGATGAAAAAAAAAAATCGAAGTAGCAGAAGCCATAGAGGAAGTCAAAGAAGTAGAAGTCGATGAAAAAATAAATAAATAAAAAAAATTGAAGTAGCAGAAGCCATAGAGGAAGTCAAAGAAGTAGAAGTTGATGAAAAAAAAAAAAAAAAAAAAAAATCGAAGTAGCAGAAGCCATAGAGGAAGTCAAAGAAGTAGAAGTCGATGAAAAAAAAAATTAATTAAAAAAAATCGAAGTTGCAGAAGCCATAGAAGTCAAAGAAGTAGAAGTCGATGAAAAAATAAATTAATTAAAAAAAAATTGAAGTAGCAGAAGCCATAGAAGAAGTCAAAGAAGTAGAAGTCGATGAAAAAATAAATTAATAAAAAAAAATCGAAGTAGCAGAAGCCATAGAGGAAGTCAAAGAAGTAGAAGTCGATGAAAAAATAAATAAATAAAAAAAAAAATCGAAGTAGCAGAAGCCATAGAGGAAGTCAAAGAAGTAGAAGTCGATGAAAAAAAAAAAAAAATCGAAGTAGCAGAAGCCATAGAGGAAGTCAAAGTAGAAGTCGATGAAAAAAAAAATCGAAGTAGCAGAAGCCATAGAGGAAGTCAAAGAAGTAGAAGTCGATGAAAAAAAAATCGAAGTAGCAGAAGCCATAGAGGAAGTCAAAGAAGTAGAAGTCGATGAAAAAATAAATAAATAAATAAATAAAAAAATCGAAGTAGCAGAAGCCATAGAGGAAGTCAAAGAAGTAGAAGTCGATGAAAAAAAAAAAAAATCGAAGTAGCAGAAGCCATAGAGGAAGTCAAAGAAGTAGAAGTCGATAAAAAAAAAAAAAAAAAAAAAAAAAAAATTCGAAGTAGCAGAAGCCATAGAGGAAGTCAAAGAAGTAGAAGTCGATGAAAAAAAAAATCGAAGTAGCAGAAGCCATAGAGGAAGTCAAAGAAGTAGAAGTCGATGAAAAAAATAAAAAATAAAAAAAAAATCGAAGCAGCAGAAACCATAGAGGAAGTCAAAGAAGTAGAAGTCGATGAAAAAAAAAATCGAAGTAGCAGAAGCCATAGAGGAAGTCAAAGAAGTAGAAGTCGATGAAAAAAAAAAAATCGAAGTAGCAGAAGCCATAGAGGAAGTCAAAGAAGTAGAAGTCGATGAAAAAATAAATAAATAAAAAAAATTGAAGTAGCAGAAGCCATAGAGGAAGACAAAGAAGTAGAAGTCGATAAAAAAAAACAACAAAAAAACAAAGTAGCAGAAGCCATAGAGGAAGTCAAAGATGTAGAAGTCCATGAAAAAAGAAATAAAAAAAAATCGAAGTAGCAGAAGCCATAGAGGAAGTCAAAGAAGTAGAAGTCGATAAAAAAAAAAAAAAAAAAAGAAAAGAAAATCGAAGTAGCAGAAGCCATAGAGGAAGTCAAAGAAGTAGAAGTCGATGAAAAAAAATAAAAAAAATCGAAGTAGCAGAAGCCATAGAGGAAGTCAAAGAAGTAGAAGTCGATGAAAAAAAAAAAAAATCGAAGTAGCAGAAGCCATAGAGGAAGTCAAAGTAGAAGTCGATGAAAAAAAAAATCGAAGTAGCAGAAGCCATAGAGGAAGTCAAAGTAGAAGTCGATTAAAAAAAAAAAAAAAAAAAAAAAAAAATCGAAGTAGCACAAGCCATAGAGGAAGTCAAAGAAGTAGAAGTTGATGAAAAAAATAAAAAATAAAAAAAAAAATCGAAGTAGCAGAAACCATAGAGGAAGTCAAAGAAGTAGAAGTCGATGAAAAAAAAAAAATCGAAGTAGCAGAAGCCATAGAGGAAGTCAAAGAAGTAGAAGTCGATGAAAAAAAAAAAATCGAAGTAGCAGAAGCCATAGAGGAAGTCAAAGAAGTAGAAGTCGATGAAAAAAAAAAAAAATAAATAAATAAAAAAATCGAAGTAGCAGCAGCCATAGAGGAAGTCAAAGAAGTAGAAGTTGATGAAAAAAAAAAAAAAAAAAAAAAATCGAAGTAGCAGAAGCCATAGAGGAAATCAAAGAAGTAGAAGTCGATAAAAAAAAATCGAAGTAGCAGAAGCCATAGAGGAAGTCAAAGAAGTAGAAGTCGATGAAAAAATAAATAAATTAAAAAAAAAATCGAAGTAGCAGAAGCCATAGAGGAAGTCAAAGAAGTAGAAGTCGATGAAAAAAAAAAATTAAAAAAAAAAATAACGAAATAGCAGAAGCCATAGAGGAAGTCAAACAAGTAGAAGTCGATGAAAAAATAAATAATTTAAAAAAAAATCGAAGTAGCAGAAGCCATAGAGGAAGTCAAAGAAGTAGAAGTCGATGAAAAAAAAATCGAAGTAGCAGAAGCCATAGAGGAAGTCAAAGAAGTAGAAGTCGATGAAAAAATAAATAAATAAATAAATAAAAAAATCGAAGTAGCAGAAGCCATAGAGGAAGTCAAAGAAGTAGAAGTCGATGAAAAAAAAAATCGAAGTAGCAGAAGCCATAGAGGAAGTCAAAGAAGTAGAAGTCGATGAAAAAATACATGAATTTAAAAAAATCGAAGTAGCAGAAGCCATAGAGGAAGTCAAAGTAGAAGTCGATTAAAAAAAAAAAAAAAAAAAAAAAAACGAAGTAGCACAAGCCATAGAGGAAGTCAAAGAAGTAGAAGTCGATGAAAAAAATAAAAAATAAAAAAAAAATCGAAGTAGCAGAAACCACAGAGGAAGTCAAAGAAGTAGAAGTCGATGAAAAAAAAAATCGAAGTAGCAGAAGCCATAGAGGAAGTCAAAGAAGTAGAAGTCGATGAAAAAAAAAAAATCGAAGTAGCAGAAGCCATAGAGGAAGTCAAAGAAGTAGAAGTCGATGAAAAAATAAATAAATAAAAAAAATTGAAGTAGCAGAAGCCATAGAGGAAGACAAAGAAGTAGAAGTCGATAAAAAAAAACAACAAAAAAACAAAGTAGCAGAAGCCATAGAGGAAGTCAAAGATGTAGAAGTCGATGAAAAAAGAAATAAAAAAAAATCGAAGTAGCAGAAACCATAGAGGAAGTCAAAGAAGTAGAAGTCGATGAAAAAAAAAATCGAAGTAGCAGAAGCCATAGAGGAAGTCAAAGAAGTAGAAGTCGATGAAAAAATAAATAAATAAAAAAAATTGAAGTAGCAGAAGCCATAGAGGAAGTCAAAGAAGTAGAAGTCGATAAAAAAAAACAACAAAAAAACAAAGTAGCAGAAGCCATAGAGGAAGTCAAAGAAGTAGAAGTCGATAAAAAAAAAAAAAAAAAAAGAAAAGAAAATCGAAGTAGCAGAAGCCATAGAGGAAGTCAAAGAAGTAGAAGTCGATGAAAAAAATAAAAAAAATCGAAGTAGCAGAAGCCATAGAGGAAGTCAAAGAAGTAGAAGTCGATGAAAAAATAAATAAATAAAAAAAATTGAAGTAGCAGAAGCCATAGAGGAAGTCAAAGAAGTAGAAGTCGATAAAAAAAAAAAAAAAAAAGAAAAGAAAATCGAAGTAGCAGAAGCCATAGAGGAAGTCAAAGTAGAAGTCGATTAAAAAAAAAAAAAAAAAAAAAAAAAAATCGAAGTAGCACAAGCCATAGAGGAAGTCAAAGAAGTAGAAGTCGATGAAAAAAATAAAAAATAAAAAAAAAATCGAAGTAGCAGAAACCATAGAGGAAGTCAAAGAAGTAGAAGTCGATGAAAAAAAAAAATCGAAGTAGCAGAAGCCATAGAGGAAGTCAAAGAAGTAGAAGTCGATGAAAAAAAAAAAAATCGAAGTAGCAGAAGCCATAGAGGAAGTCAAAGAAGTAGAAGTCGATGAAAAAAAAAATAAATAAATAAATAAAAAAATCGAAGTAGCAGCAGCCATGGAGGAAGTCAAAGAAGTAGAAGTTGATGAAAAAAAAAAAAAAAAAAAAAAAAAATCGAAGTAGCAGAAGCCATAGAGGAAATCAAAGAAGTAGAAGTCGATAAAAAAAAATCGAAGTAGCAGAAGCCATAGAGGAAGTCAAAGAAGTAGAAGTCGATAAAAAAATAAATAAATTAAAAAAGAAATCGAAGTAGCAGAAGCCATAGAGGAAGTCAAAGAAGTAGAAGATGATTAAAAAAAAAAATTTAAAAAAAAAATAACGAAATAGCAGAAGCCATAGAGGAAGTCAAAGAAGTAGAAGTCGATGAAAAAATACATGAATTTAAAAAAATCGAAGTAGCAGAAGCCATAGAGGAAGTCAAAGTAGAAGTCGATTAAAAAAAAAAAAAACGAAGTAGCACAAGCCATAGAGGAAGTCAAAGAAGTAGAAGTCGATGAAAAAAATAAAAAATAAAAAAAAAATCGAAGTAGCAGAAACCACAGAGGAAGTCAAAAAAGTAGAAGTCGATGAAAAAAAAAATCGAAGTAGCAGAAGCCATAGAGGAAGTCAAAGAAGTAGAAGTCGATGAAAAAAAAAAATCGAAGTAGCAGAAGCCATAGAGGAAGTCAAAGAAGTAGAAGTCGATGAAAAAATAAATAAATAAAAAAAATTGAAGTAGCAGAAGCCATAGAGGAAGACAAAGAAGTAGAAGTCGATAAAAAAAAACAACAAAAAAACAAAGTAGCAGAAACCATAGAGGAAGTCAAAGAAGTAGAAGTCGATGAAAAAAAAAAATCGAAGTAGCAGAAGCCATAGAGGAAGTCAAAGAAGTAGAAGTCGATGAAAAAAAAAAATCGAAGTAGCAGAAGCCATAGAGGAAGTCAAAGAAGTAGAAGTCTATGAAAAAAAAAAAAATAAAATAAATAAAAAAATCGAAGTAGCAGCAGCCATGGAGGAAGTCAAAGAAGTAGAAGTTGATGAAAAAAAAAAAAAAAAAAAAAAAAAATCGAAGTAGCAGAAGCCATAGAGGAAATCAAAGAAGTAGAAGTCGATAAAAAAAAATCGAAGTAGCAGAAGCCATAGAGGAAGTCAAAGAAGTAGAAGTCGATGAAAAAATAAATAAATTAAAAAAGAAATCGAAGTAGCAGAAGCCATAGAGGAAGTCAAAGAAGTAGAAGATGATTAAAAAAAAAAATAAAAAAAAAAAATAACGAAATAGCAGAAGCCATAGAGGAAGTCAAACAAGTAGAAGTCGATGAAAAAATAAATAATTAAAAAAAAAATCGAAGTAGCAGAAGCCATAGAGGAAGTCAAAGAAGTAGAAGTCGATGAAAAAAAAAATCGAAGTAGCAGAAGCCATAGAGGAAGTCAAAGAAGTAGAAGTCGATGAAAAAATACATGAATTTAAAAAAATCGAAGTAGCAGAAGCCATAGAGGAAGTCAAAGTAGAAGTCGATTAAAAAAAAAAAAAACGAAGTAGCACAAGCCATAGAGGAAGTCAAAGAAGTAGAAGTCGATGAAAAAAATAAAAAATAAAAAAAAAATCGAAGTAGCAGAAACCACAGAGGAAGTCAAAAAAGTAGAAGTCGATGAAAAAAAAAATCGAAGTAGCAGAAGCCATAGAGGAAGTCAAAGAAGTAGAAGTCGATGAAAAAAAAAATCGAAGTAGCAGAAGCCATAGAGGAAGTCAAAGAAGTAGAAGTCGATGAAAAAATAAATAAATAAAAAAAATTGAAGTAGCAGAAGCCATAGAGGAAGACAAAGAAGTAGAAGTCGATAAAAAAAACAACAAAAAAACAAAGTAGCAGAAGCCATAGAGGAAGTCAAAGATGTAGAAGTCGATGAAAAAAGAAATAAAAAAAAATCGAAGTAGCAGAAACCATAGAGGAAGTCAAAGAAGTAGAAGTCGATGAAAAAAAAAATCGAAGTAGCAGAAGCCATAGAGGAAGTCAAAGAAGTAGAAGTCGATGAAAAAAAAAAAATCGAAGTAGCAGAAGCCATAGAGGAAGTCAAAGAAGTAGAAGTCGATGAAAAAATAAATAAATAAAAAAAATTGAAGTAGCAGAAGCCATAGAGGAAGACAAAGAAGTAGAAGTCGATGAAAAAAAACAACAAAAAAACAAAGTAGCAGAAGCCATAGAGGAAGTCAAAGAAGTAGAAGTCGATAAAAAAAAAAAAAAAAAAAGAAAAGAAAATCGAAGTAGCAGAAGCCATAGAGGAAGTCAAAGAAGTAGAAGTCGATGAAAAAAATAAAAAAAATCGAAGTAGCAGAAGCCATAGAGGAAGTCAAAGAAGTAGAAGTCGATGAAAAAATAAATAAATAAAAAAAATTGAAGTAGCAGAAGCCATAGAGGAAGTCAAAGAAGTAGAAGTCGATAAAAAAAAAAAAAAAAAAGAAAAGAAAATCGAAGTAGAAGAAGCCATAGAGGAAGTCAAAGTAGAAGTCGATGAAAAAAAAAAACGAAGTAGCAGAAGCCATAGAGGAAGTCAAAGTAGAAGTCGATGAAAAAAATAAAAAATAAAAAAAAAATCGAAGTAGCAGAAACCATAGAGGAAGTCAAAGAAGTAGAAGTCGATGAAAAAAAAAAATCGAAGTAGCAGAAGCCATAGAGGAAGTCAAAGAAGTAGAAGTCGATGAAAAAAAAAAATCGAAGTAGCAGAAGCCATAGAGGAAGTCAAAGAAGTAGAAGTCGATGAAAAAAAAATAAATAAAATAAATAAAAAAATCGAAGTAGCAGCAGCCATGGAGGAAGTCAAAGAAGTAGAAGTTGATGAAAAAAAAAAAAAAAAAAAAAAAAAATCGAAGTAGCAGAAGCCATAGAGGAAATCAAAGAAGTAGAAGTCGATAAAAAAAAATCGAAGTAGCAGAAGCCATAGAGGAAGTCAAAGAAGTAGAAGTCGATGAAAAAATAAATAAATTAAAAAAGAAATCGAAGTAGCAGAAGCCATAGAGGAAGTCAAAGAAGTAGAAGATGATTAAAAAAAAAAATAAAAAAAAAAAATAACGAAATAGCAGAAGCCATAGAGGAAGTCAAACAAGTAGAAGTCGATGAAAAAATAAATAATTAAAAAAAAAATCGAAGTAGCAGAAGCCATAGAGGAAGTCAAAGAAGTAGAAGTCGATGAAAAAAAAAAAAAATCGAAGTAGCAGAAGCCATAGTGGAAGTCAAAGAAGTAGAAGTCGATAAAAAAATAAATAAATAAAAAAAAATCGAAGTAGCAGAAGCCATCGAGGAAGTCAAAGAAGTAGAAGTCGATAAAAAAATTAATAAATAAAAAAAAAAATCGAATTAGCAGAAGCCATAGAGGAAGTCAAAGAAGTAGAAGTCGATGAAAAAATAAATAAATTAAAAAAAAAAAATCGAAGTAGCAGAAGCCATAGAGGAAGTCAAAGAAGTAGAAGTCGATGAAAAAAAAAAAAAAAAAAAAAAAAATCGAAGTAGCAGAAGCCATAGAGGAAGTTAAAGAAGTAGAAGTTGATGAAAAAATAAATAAATAAATAAATAAAAAAATCGAAGTAGCAGAAGCCATAGAGGAAGTCAAAGAAGTAGAAGATGATTAAAAAAAAAAATTAAAAAAAAAAATAACGAAATAGCAGAAGCCATAGAGGAAGTCAAACAAGTAGAAGTCGATGAAAAAATAAATAATTAAAAAAAAATCGAAGTAGCAGAAGCCATAGAGGAAGTCAAAGTAGAAGTCGATTAAAAAAAAAAAAAACGAAGTAGCACAAGCCATAGAGGAAGTCAAAGAAGTAGAAGTCGATGAAAAAAATAAAAAATAAAAAAAAAATCGAAGTAGCAGAAACCACAGAGGAAGTCAAAAAAGTAGAAGTCGATGAAAAAAAAAATCGAAGTAGCAGAAGCCATAGAGGAAGTCAAAGAAGTAGAAGTCGATGAAAAAAAAAATCGAAGTAGCAGAAGCCATAGAGGAAGTCAAAGAAGTAGAAGTCGATGAAAAAATAAATAAATAAAAAAAATTGAAGTAGCAGAAGCCATAGAGGAAGACAAAGAAGTAGAAGTCGATAAAAAAAACAACAAAAAAACAAAGTAGCAGAAGCCATAGAGGAAGTCAAAGATGTAGAAGTCGATGAAAAAAGAAATAAAAAAAAATCGAAGTAGCAGAAACCATAGAGGAAGTCAAAGAAGTAGAAGTCGATGAAAAAAAAAATCGAAGTAGCAGAAGCCATAGAGGAAGTCAAAGAAGTAGAAGTCGATGAAAAAAAAAAAATCGAAGTAGCAGAAGCCATAGAGGAAGTCAAAGAAGTAGAAGTCGATGAAAAAATAAATAAATAAAAAAAATTGAAGTAGCAGAAGCCATAGAGGAAGACAAAGAAGTAGAAGTCGATAAAAAAAAACAACAAAAAAACAAAGTAGCAGAAGCCATAGAGGAAGTCAAAGAAGTAGAAGTCGATAAAAAAAAAAAAAAAAAAAGAAAAGAAAATCGAAGTAGCAGAAGCCATAGAGGAAGTCAAAGAAGTAGAAGTCGATGAAAAAAATAAAAAAAATCGAAGTAGCAGAAGCCATAGAGGAAGTCAAAGAAGTAGAAGTCGATGAAAAAATAAATAAATAAAAAAAATTGAAGTAGCAGAAGCCATAGAGGAAGTCAAAGAAGTAGAAGTCGATAAAAAAAAAAAAAAAAAAGAAAAGAAAATCGAAGTAGAAGAAGCCATAGAGGAAGTCAAAGTAGAAGTCGATGAAAAAAAAAAACGAAGTAGCAGAAGCCATAGAGGAAGTCAAAGTAGAAGTCGATGAAAAAAAAAAAAAATAAAAAAAAAATCGAAGTAGCAGAAACCATAGAGGAAGTCAAAGAAGTAGAAGTCGATGAAAAAAAAAATCGAAGTAGCAGAAGCCATAGAGGAAGTCAAAGAAGTAGAAGTCGATGAAAAAAAAAAATCGAAGTAGCAGAAGCCATAGAGGAAGTCAAAGAAGTAGAAGTCGATGAAAAAAAAAAAAATAAAATAAATAAAAAAATCGAAGTAGCAGCAGCCATGGAGGAAGTCAAAGAAGTAGAAGTTGATGAAAAAAAAAAAAAAAAAAAAAAAAAATCGAAGTAGCAGAAGCCATAGAGGAAATCAAAGAAGTAGAAGTCGATAAAAAAAAATCGAAGTAGCAGAAGCCATAGAGGAAGTCAAAGAAGTAGAAGTCGATGAAAAAATAAATAAATTAAAAAAGAAATCGAAGTAGCAGAAGCCATAGAGGAAGTCAAAGAAGTAGAAGTCGATGAAAAAAAAAAAAAAAAAAAAAAAAATCGAAGTAGCAGAAGCCATAGAGGAAGTTAAAGAAGTAGAAGTTGATGAAAAAATAAATAAATAAATAAATAAAAAAATCGAAGTAGCAGAAGCCATAGAGGAAGTCAAAGAAGTAGAAGTCGATGAAAAAATAAATACATTTTTAAAAAAAATCGAAGGAGCAGAAGCCATAGAGGAAGTCAAAGAAGTAGAAGTCGATGAAAAAAAAAATCGAAGTAGCAGAAGCCATAGAGGAAGTCAAAGAAGTAGAAGTCGATGAAAAAAAAAATCGAAGTAGCAGAAGCCATAGAGGAAGTCAAAGAAGTAGAAGTCGATTAAAAAAAAAAATAAAAAAAAAAATAACGAAATAGCAGAAGCCATAGAGGAAGTCAAACAAGTAGAAGTCGATGAAAAAATAAATAATTAAAAAAAAAATCGAAGTAGCAGAAGCCATAGAGGAAGTCAAAGAAGTAGAAGTCGATGAAAAAAAAAAAAAATCGAAGTAGCAGAAGCCATAGTGGAAGTCAAAGAAGTAGAAGTCGATAAAAAAATAAATAAATAAAAAAAAATCGAAGTAGCAGAAGCCATCGAGGAAGTCAAAGAAGTAGAAGTCGATAAAAAAATTAATAAATAAAAAAAAAAATCGAATTAGCAGAAGCCATAGAGGAAGTCAAAGAAGTAGAAGTCGATGAAAAAATAAATAAATTAAAAAAAAAAATCGAAGTAGCAGAAGCCATAGAGGAAGTCAAAGAAGTAGAAGTCGATGAAAAAAAAAAAAAAAAAAAAAAAAATCGAAGTAGCAGAAGCCATAGAGGAAGTTAAAGAAGTAGAAGTTGATGAAAAAATAAATAAATAAATAAATAAAAAAATCGAAGTAGCAGAAGCCATAGAGGAAGTCAAAGAAGTAGAAGTCGATGAAAAAATAAATAAATTTTTAAAAAAAATCGAAGGAGCAGAAGCCATAGAGGAAGTCAAAGAAGTAGAAGTCGATGAAAAAAAAAATCGAAGTAGCAGAAGCCATAGAGGAAGTCAAAGAAGTAGAAGTCGATGAAAAAAAAAATCGAAGTAGCAGAAGCCATAGAGGAAGTCAAAGAAGTAGAAGTCGATTAAAAAAAAAAATTAAAAAAAAAATAACGAAATAGCAGAAGCCATAGAGGAAGTCAAACAAGTAGAAGTCGATGAAAAAAAAAAAAAAAAAAAAAAATCGAAGTAGCAGAAGCCATAGAGGAAGTTAAAGAAGTAGAAGTTGATGAAAAAATAAATAAATAAATAAATAAAAAAATCGAAGTAGCAGAAGCCATAGAGGAAGTCAAAGAAGTAGAAGTCGATGAAAAAATAAATAAATTTTTAAAAAAAATCGAAGGAGCAGAAGCCATAGAGGAAGTCAAAGAAGTAGAAGTCGATGAAAAAAAAAATCGAAGTAGCAGAAGCCATAGAGGAAGTCAAAGAAGTAGAAGTCGATGAAAAAAAAAATCGAAGTAGCAGAAGCCATAGAGGAAGTCAAAGAAGTAGAAGTCGATTAAAAAAAAAATAAAAAAAAAAATAACGAAATAGCAGAAGCCATAGAGGAAGTCAAAGAAGTAGAAGTCGATGAAAAAATAAATAAATAAAAAAAAATCGAAGTAGCAGAAGCCATAGAGGAAGTCAAAGAAGCAGAAGTCGATAAAAAAAAAAAAAAAAAAAAAAAAAAAAAAAAATCGTAGTAGCACAAGCCATAGAGGAAGTCAAAGAAGTAGAAGTCGATGAAAAAAATAAAAAATAAAAAAAAAATCGAAGTAGCAGAAGCCATAGAGGAAGTCAAAGAAGTAGAAGTCGATGAAAAAAAAAAAATCGAAGTAGCAGAAGCCATGGAGGAAGTCAAAGAAGTAGAAGTCGATAAAAAAAAAAATAATAAATTTAAAAAAAAAATCGAAGTAGCAGAAACCATAGAGGAAGTCAAAGAAGTAGAAGTCGATGAAAAAAAAATCGAAGTAGCAGAAGCCATAGAGGAAGTCAAAGAAGTAGAAGTCGATAAAAAAAAAAAAAAAAAAAGAAGTAGCAGAAGCCATAGAGTAAGTCAAAGAAGTAGAAGTCGATGAAAAAATAAATAAATTTAAAAAAAAAATCGAAGTAGCAGAAGCCATAGAGGAAGTCAAAGAAGTAGAAGTCGATGAAAAAAAAATCGAAGTAGCAGAAGCCATAGAGGAAGTCAAAGAAGTAGAAGTCGATGAAAAAATAAATAAATAAATAAATAAAAAAATCGAAGTAGCAGAAGCCATAGAGGAAGTCAAAGAAGTAGAAGTCGATGAACAAATAAATAAATTAAAAAAGAAATCGAAGTAGCAGAAGCCATAGAGGAAGTCAAAGAAGTAGAAGTCGATGAAAAAATTAATAAATTTAAAAAAAAAATCGAAGGAGCAGAAGCCATAGAGGAAGTCAAACAAGTAGAAGTCGATGAAAAAAAAATCGAAGTAGCAGAAGCCATAGAGGAAGTCAAAGAAGTAGAAGTCGATGAAAAAAAAATCGAAGTAGCAGAAGCCATAGAGGAAGTCAAAGAAGTAGAAGTCGATGAAAAAATAAATAAATAAATAAATAAAAAAATCGAAGTAGCAGAAGCCATAGAGGAAGTCAAAGAAGTAGAAGTCGATGAACAAATAAATAAATTAAAAAAGAAATCGAAGTAGCAGAAGCCATAGAGGAAGTCAAAGAAGTAGAAGTCGATGAAAAAATTAATAAATTTAAAAAAAAAATCGAAGGAGCAGAAGCCATAGAGGAAGTCAAAGAAGTAGAAGATGATTAAAAAAAAAAATTAAAAAAAAAAATAACGAAATAGCAGAAGCCATAGAGGAAGTCAAACAAGTAGAAGTCGATGAAAAAATAAATAATTAAAAAAAAATCGAAGTAGCAGAAGCCATAGAGGAAGTCAAAGAAGTAGAAGTCGATGAAAAAAAAAAAAAATCGAAGTAGCAGAAGCCATAGAGGAAGTCAAAGAAGTAGAAGTCGATGAAAAAAAATAAAAAAAATCGAAGTAGCAGAAGCCATAGAGGAAGTCAAAGAAGTAGAAGTCGATGAAAAAAAAATCGAAGTAGCAGAAGCCATAGAGGAAGTCAAAGAAGTAGAAGTCGATGAAAAAATAAATAAATAAATAAATAAAAAAATCGAAGTAGCAGAAGCCATAGAGGAAGTCAAAGAAGTAGAAGTCGATGAACAAATAAATAAATTAAAAAAGAAATCGAAGTAGCAGAAGCCATAGAGGAAGTCAAAGAAGTAGAAGTCGATGAAAAAAAAAAATTACAAAAAAAAATAACGAAATAGCAGAAGCCATAGAGGAAGTCAAACAAGTAGAAGTCGATGAAAAAATAAATAATTTAAAAAAAAATCGAAGTAGCAGAAGCCATAGAGGAAGTCAAAGAAGTAGAAGTCGATGAAAAAAAAATCGAAGTAGCAGAAGCCATAGAGGAAGTCAAAGAAGTAGAAGTCGATGAAAAAATAAATAAATAAATAAATAAAAAAATCGAAGTAGCAGAAGCCATAGAGGAAGTCAAAGAAGTAGAAGTCGATGAAAAAAAAAATCGAAGTAGCAGAAGCCATAGAGGAAGTCAAAGAAGTAGAAGTCGATGAAAAAATACATGAATTTAAAAAAATCGAAGTAGCAGAAGCCATAGAGGAAGTCAAAGTAGAAGTCGATTAAAAAAAAAAAAAAAAAAAAAAAAACGAAGTAGCACAAGCCATAGAGGAAGTCAAAGAAGTAGAAGTCGATGAAAAAAATAAAAAATAAAAAAAAAATCGAAGTAGCAGAAACCACAGAGGAAGTCAAAGAAGTAGAAGTCGATGAAAAAAAAAATCGAAGTAGCAGAAGCCATAGAGGAAGTCAAAGAATTAGAAGATGATTAAAAAAAAAAATTTAAAAAAAAAATAACGAAATAGCAGAAGCCATAGAGGAAGTCAAAGAAGTAGAAGTCGATGAAAAAATAAATAAATAAAAAAAATTGAAGTAGCAGAAGCCATAGAGGAAGACAAAGAAGTAGAAGTCGATAAAAAAAAACAACAAAAAAACAAAGTAGCAGAAGCCATAGAGGAAGTCAAAGAAGTAGAAGTCGATAAAAAAAACAAAAAAAAAAGAAAAGAAAATCGAAGTAGCAGAAGCCATAGAGGAAGTCAAAGAAGTAGAAGTCGATGAAAAAAATAAAAAAAATCGAAGTAGCAGAAGCCATAGAGGAAGTCAAAGAAGTAGAAGTCGATGAAAAAATAAATAAATAAAAAAAATTGAAGTAGCAGAAGCCATAGAGGAAGTCAAAGAAGTAGAAGTCGATAAAAAAAAAAAAAAAAAAGAAAAGAAAATCGAAGTAGCAGAAGCCATAGAGGAAGTCAAAGTAGAAGTCGATTAAAAAAAAAAAAAAAAAAAAAAAAAAAATCGAAGTAGCACAAGCCATAGAGGAAGTCAAAGAAGTAGAAGTCGATGAAAAAAATAAAAAATAAAAAAAAAATCGAAGTAGCAGAAACCATAGAGGAAGTCAAAGAAGTAGAAGTCGATGAAAAAAAAAAATCGAAGTAGCAGAAGCCATAGAGGAAGTCAAAGAAGTAGAAGTCGATGAAAAAATAAATAAATAAATAAATAAAAAAATCGAAGTAGCAGAAGCCATAGAGGAAGTCAAAGAAGTAGAAGTCGATGAAAAAAAAAATCGAAGTAGCAGAAGCCATAGAGGAAGTCAAAGAAGTAGAAGTCGATGAAAAAATACATGAATTTAAAAAAATCGAAGTAGCAGAAGCCATAGAGGAAGTCAAAGTAGAAGTCGATTAAAAAAAAAAAAAAAAAAAAAAAAACGAAGTAGCACAAGCCATAGAGGAAGTCAAAGAAGTAGAAGTCGATGAAAAAAATAAAAAATAAAAAAAAAATCGAAGTAGCAGAAACCACAGAGGAAGTCAAAGAAGTAGAAGTCGATGAAAAAAAAAATCGAAGTAGCAGAAGCCATAGAGGAAGTCAAAGAAGTAGAAGTCGATGAAAAAAAAAAAATCGAAGTAGCAGAAGCCATAGAGGAAGTCAAAGAAGTAGAAGTCGATGAAAAAATAAATAAATAAAAAAAATTGAAGTAGCAGAAGCCATAGAGGAAGACAAAGAAGTAGAAGTCGATAAAAAAAAACAACAAAAAAACAAAGTAGCAGAAGCCATAGAGGAAGTCAAAGAAGTAGAAGTCGATAAAAAAAACAAAAAAAAAAGAAAAGAAAATCGAAGTAGCAGAAGCCATAGAGGAAGTCAAAGAAGTAGAAGTCGATGAAAAAAATAAAAAAAATCGAAGTAGCAGAAGCCATAGAGGAAGTCAAAGAAGTAGAAGTCGATGAAAAAATAAATAAATAAAAAAAATTGAAGTAGCAGAAGCCATAGAGGAAGTCAAAGAAGTAGAAGTCGATGAAAAAAATAAAAAATAAAAAAAAAATCGAAGTAGCAGAAACCATAGAGGAAGTCAAAGAAGTAGAAGTCGATGAAAAAAAAAAATCGAAGTAGCAGAAGCCATAGAGGAAGTCAAAGAAGTAGAAGTCGATGAAAAAAAAAAAAAATAAATAAATAAAAAAATCGAAGTAGCAGCAGCCATAGAGGAAGTCAAAGAAGTAGAAGTCGATGAAAAAATAAATAAATTAAAAAAGAAATCGAAGTAGCAGAAGCCATAGAGGAAGTCAAAGAAGTAGAAGATGATTAAAAAAAAAAATTTTTAAAAAAAATAACGAAATAGCAGAAGCCATAGAGGAAGTCAAAGAAGTAGAAGTCGATGAAAAAAAAAATCGAAGTAGCAGAAGCCATAGAGGAAGTCAAAGAAGTAGAAGTCGATGAAAAAATACATGAATTTAAAAAAATCGAAGTAGCAGAAGCCATAGAGGAAGTCAAAGTAGAAGTCGATTAAAAAAAAAAAAAACGAAGTAGCACAAGCCATAGAGGAAGTCAAAGAAGTAGAAGTCGATGAAAAAAATAAAAAATAAAAAAAAAATCGAAGTAGCAGAAACCACAGAGGAAGTCAAAGAAGTAGAAGTCGATGAAAAAAAAAATCGAAGTAGCAGAAGCCATAGAGGAAGTCAAAGAAGTAGAAGTCGATGAAAAAAAAAAATCGAAGTAGCAGAAGCCATAGAGGAAGTCAAAGAAGTAGAAGTCGATGAAAAAATAAAAAAATAAAAAAAATTGAAGTAGCAGAAGCCATAGAGGAAGACAAAGAAGTAGAAGTCGATAAAAAAAAAAAACAAAAAAACAAAGTAGCAGAAGCCATAGAGGAAGTCAAAGATGTAGAAGTCGATGAAAAAAGAATTAAAAAAAAATCGAAGTAGCAGAAACCATAGAGGAAGTCAAAGAAGTAGAAGTCGATGAAAAAAAAAATCGAAGTAGCAGAAGCCATAGAGGAAGTCAAAGAAGTAGAAGTCGATGAAAAAAAAAAAATCGAAGTAGCAGAAGCCATAGAGGAAGTCAAAGAAGTAGAAGTCGATGAAAAAATAAATAAATAAAAAAAATTGAAGTAGCAGAAGCCATAGAGGAAGACAAAGAAGTAGAAGTCGATAAAAAAAAACAACAAAAAAACAAAGTAGCAGAAGCCATAGAGGAAGTCAAAGAAGTAGAAGTCGATGAAAAAAATAAAAAAAATCGAAGTAGCAGAAGCCATAGAGGAAGTCAAAGAAGTAGAAGTCGATGAAAAAATAAATAAATAAAAAAAATTGAAGTAGCAGAAGCCATAGAGGAAGTCAAAGTAGAAGTCGATGAAAAAAAAAAACGAAGTAGCAGAAGCCATAGAGGAAGTCAAAGTAGAAGTCGATGAAAAAAATCAAAAAAAAAAAAAAAATCGAAGTAGCAGAAGCCATAGAGGAAGTCAAAGAAGTAGAAGATGATTAAAAAAAAAAATTTAAAAAAAAAATAACGAAATAGCAGAAGCCATAGAGGAAGTCAAACAAGTAGAAGTCGATGAAAAAATAAATAATTAAAAAAAAAATCGAAGTAGCAGAAGCCATAGAGGAAGTCAAAGAAGTAGAAGTCGATGAAAAAAAAAAAAAATCGAAGTAGCAGAAGCCATAGTGGAAGTCAAAGAAGTAGAAGTCGATAAAAAATAAATAAATAAAAAAAAATCGAAGTAGCAGAAGCCATCGAGGAAGTCAAAGAAGTAGAAGTCGATAAAAAAATTAATAAATAAAAAAAAAAATCGAATTAGCAGAAGCCATAGAGGAAGTCAAAGAAGTAGAAGTCGATGAAAAAATAAATAAATTTAAAAAAAAAAATCGAAGTAGCAGAAGCCATAGAGGAAGTCAAAGAAGTAGAAGTAGATGAAAAAAAAAAAAAAAAAAAAAAAAATTCGAAGTAGCAGAAGCCATAGAGGAAGTTAAAGAAGTAGAAGTTGATGAAAAAATAAATAAATAAATAAATAAAAAAATCGAAGTAGCAGAAGCCATAGAGGAAGTCAAAGAAGTAGAAGTCGATGAAAAAATAAATAAATTTTTAAAAAAAATCGAAGGAGCAGAAGCCATAGAGGAAGTCAAAGAAGTAGAAGTCGATGAAAAAAAAAATCGAAGTAGCAGAAGCCATAGAGGAAGTCAAAGAAGTAGAAGTCGATGAAAAAAAAAATCGAAGTAGCAGAAGCCATAGAGGAAGTCAAAGAAGTAGAAGTCGATTAAAAAAAAAAATAAAAAAAAAAATAACGAAATAGCAGAAGCCATAGAGGAAGTCAAACAAGTAGAAGTCGATGAAAAAATAAATAATTAAAAAAAAAATCGAAGTAGCAGAAGCCATAGAGGAAGTCAAAGAAGTAGAAGTCGATGAAAAAATAAATAAATAAAAAAAAATCGAAGTAGCAGAAGCCATAGAGGAAGTCAAAGAAGTAGAAGTGGATAAAAAAAAAAAAATCGAAGTAGCACAAGCCATAGAGGAAGTCAAAGAAGTAGAAGTCGATGAAAAAAAAAAAAAAAAAAAAAAAAAATCGAAGTAGCAGAAGCCATAGAGGAAGTCAAAGAAGTAGAAGTCGATGAAAAAAAAAAAATCGAAGTAGCAGAAGCCATGGAGGAAGTCAAAGAAGTAGAAGTCGATAAAAAAAAAAAAAATAAATTTAAAAAAAAAATCGAAGTAGCAGAAACCATAGAGGAAGTCAAAGAAGTAGAAGTCGATGAAAAAAAAATCGAAGTAGCAGAAGCCATAGAGGAAGTCAAAGAAGTAGAAGTCGATAAAAAAAAAAAAAAAAAAAGAAGTAGCAGAAGCCATAGAGGAAGTCAAAGAAGTAGAAGTCGATGAAAAAATAAATAAATTAAAAAAAAAAATCGAAGTAGCAGAAGCCATAGAGGAAGTCAAAGAAGTAGAAGTCGATGAAAAAAAAATCGAAGTAGCAGAAGCCATAGAGGAAGTCAAAGAAGTAGAAGTCGATGAAAAAATAAATAAATAAATAAATAAAAAAATCGAAGTAGCAGAAGCCATAGAGGAAGTCAAAGAAGTAGAAGTCGATGAACAAATAAATAAATTAAAAAAGAAATCGAAGTAGCAGAAGCCATAGAGGAAGTCAAAGAAGTAGAAGTCGATGAAAAAATTAATAAATTTAAAAAAAAAATCGAAGGAGCAGAAGCCATAGAGGAAGTCAAAGAAGTAGAAGATGATTAAAAAAAAAAATTAAAAAAAAAAATAACGAAATAGCAGAAGCCATAGAGGAAGTCAAACAAGTAGAAGTCGATGAAAAAATAAATAATTAAAAAAAAAATCGAAGTAGCAGAAGCCATAGAGGAAGTCAAAGAAGTAGAAGTCGATGAAAAAAAAAAAAATCGAAGTAGCAGAAGCCATAGAGGAAGTCAAAGAAGTAGAAGTCGATGAAAAAAAATAAAAAAAATCGAAGTAGCAGAAGCCATAGAGGAAGTCAAAGAAGTAGAAGTCGATGAAAAAAAAAAAAAAATCGAAGTAGCAGAAGCCATAGAGGAAGTCAAAGTAGAAGTCGATGAAAAAAAAAATCGAAGTAGCAGAAGCCATAGAGGAAGTCAAAGTAGAAGTCGATTAAAAAAAAAAAAAAAAAAAAAAAAAAAAAAAAAAAAAAAAAAAATCGAAGTAGCACAAGCCATAGAGGAAGTCAAAGAAGTAGAAGTCGATGAAAAAAATAAAAAATAAAAAAAAAATCGAAGTAGCAGAAACCATAGAGGAAGTCAAAGAAGTAGAAGTCGATGAAAAAAAAAAAAATCGAAGTAGCAGAAGCCATAGAGGAAGTCAAAGAAGTAGAAGTCGATGAAAAAAAAAAATCGAAGTAGCAGAAGCCATAGAGGAAGTCAAAGAAGTAGAAGTCGATGAAAAAATAAATAAATAAATAAATAAAAAAATCGAAGTAGCAGCAGCCATAGAGGAAGTCAAAGAAGTAGAAGTCGATGAACAAATAAATAAATTAAAAAAGAAATCGAAGTAGCAGAAGCCATAGAGGAAGTCAAAGAAGTAGAAGTCGATGAAAAAATTAATAAATTTAAAAAAAAAATCGAAGGAGCAGAAGCCATAGAGGAAGTCAAAGAAGTAGAAGATGATTAAAAAAAAAAATAAAAAAAAAAAATAACGAAATAGCAGAAGCCATAGAGGAAGTCAAACAAGTAGAAGTCGATGAAAAAATAAATAATTTAAAAAAAAATCGAAGTAGCAGAAGCCATAGAGGAAGTCAAAGAAGTAGAAGTCGATGAAAAAAAAAAAAAATCGAAGTAGCAGAAGCCATAGAGGAAGTCAAAGAAGTAGAAGTCGATGAAAAAAAAATCGAAGTAGCAGAAGCCATAGAGGAAGTCAAAGAAGTAGAAGTCGATGAAAAAAAAAAAATCGAAGTAGCAGAAGCCATAGAGGAAGTCAAAGAAGTAGAAGTCGATGAAAAAATAAATAAATAAAAAAAATTGAAGTAGCAGAAGCCATAGAGGAAGACAAAGAAGTAGAAGTCGATAAAAAAAAACAACAAAAAAACAAAGTAGCAGAAGCCATAGAGGAAGTCAAAGAAGTAGAAGTCGATAAAAAAAAAAAAAAAAAAAAGAAAAGAAAATCGAAGTAGCAGAAGCCATAGAGGAAGTCAAAGAAGTAGAAGTCGATGAAAAAAATAAAAAAAATCGAAGTAGCAGAAGCCATAGAGGAAGTCAAAGAAGTAGAAGTCGATGAAAAAATAAATAAATAAAAAAAATTGAAGTAGCAGAAGCCATAGAGGAAGTCAAAGTAGAAGTCGATGAAAAAAAAAAACGAAGTAGCAGAAGCCATAGAGGAAGTCAAAGTAGAAGTCGATGAAAAAAATCAAAAAAAAAAAAAAAATCGAAGTAGCAGAAGCCATAGAGGAAGTCAAAGAAGTAGAAGATGATTAAAAAAAAAAATTTTAAAAAAAAATAACGAAATAGCAGAAGCCATAGAGGAAGTCAAACAAGTAGAAGTCGATGAAAAAATAAATAATTAAAAAAAAAATCGAAGTAGCAGAAGCCATAGAGGAAGTCAAAGAAGTAGAAGTCGATGAAAAAAAAAAAAAATAAAAAAAAATCGAAGTAGCAGAAGCCATAGAGGAAGTCAAAGAAGTAGAAGTGGATAAAAAAAAAAAAATCGAAGTAGC
This sequence comes from Cirrhinus molitorella, assembly GCA_033026305.1. Classification (NCBI taxonomy): domain Eukaryota; kingdom Metazoa; phylum Chordata; class Actinopteri; order Cypriniformes; family Cyprinidae; genus Cirrhinus; species Cirrhinus molitorella. Next base: position 40,186,594 of record CM065122.1, on the reverse strand, counting down.
ACAAGCCATAGAGGAAGTCAAAGAAGTAGAAGTCGATGAAAAAAAAAAAAAAAAAAAAAAAAAATCGAAGTAGCAGAAGCCATGGAGGAAGTCAAAGAAGTAGAAGTCGATAAAAAAAAAAAAAATAAATTTAAAAAAAAAATCGAAGTAGCAGAAACCATAGAGGAAGTCAAAGAAGTAGAAGTCGATTAAAAAAAAATCGAAGTAGCAGAAGCCATAGAGGAAGTCAAAGAAGTAGAAGTCGATAAAAAAAAAAAAAAAAAAAGAAGTAGCAGAAGCCATAGAGGAAGTCAAAGAAGTAGAAGTCAAAGAAGTAGAAGTCGATGAACAAATAAATAAATTAAAAAAGAAATCGAAGTAGCAGAAGCCATAGAGGAAGTCAAAGAAGTAGAAGTCGATGAAAAAATTAATAAATTTAAAAAAAAAATCGAAGGAGCAGAAGCCATAGAGGAAGTCAAAGAAGTAGAAGATGATTAAAAAAAAAAATAAAAAAAAAAAATAACGAAATAGCAGAAGCCATAGAGGAAGTCAAACAAGTAGAAGTCGATGAAAAAATAAATAATTTAAAAAAAAATCGAAGTAGCAGAAGCCATAGAGGAAGTCAAAGAAGTAGAAGTCGATGAAAAAAAAAAAAAATCGAAGTAGCAGAAGCCATAGAGGAAGTCAAAGAAGTAGAAGTCGATGAAAAAAAAATCGAAGTAGCAGAAGCCATAGAGGAAGTCAAAGAAGTAGAAGTCGATGAAAAAAAAAAAATCGAAGTAGCAGAAGCCATAGAGGAAGTCAAAGAAGTAGAAGTCGATGAAAAAAAAATCGAAGTAGCAGAAGCCATAGAGGAAGTCAAAGAAGTAGAAGTCGATGAAAAAAAAATCGAAGTAGCAGAAGCCATAGAGGAAGTCAAAGAAGTAGAAGTCGATGAACAAATAAATAAATTAAAAAAGAAATCGAAGTAGCAGAAGCCATAGAGGAAGTCAAAGAAGTAGAAGTCGATGAAAAAATTAATAAATTAAAAAAAAAAATCGAAGTAGCAGAAGCCATAGAGGAAGTCAAAGAAGTAGAAGTCGATGAAAAAAAAAAAAAATCGAAGTAGCAGAAGCCATAGAGGAAGTCAAAGTAGAAGTCGATGAAAAAAAAAATCGAAGTAGCAGAAGCCATAGAGGAAGTCAAAGTAGAAGTCGATTAAAAAAAAAAAAAAAAAAAAAAAAAAAAAAAAAAAAATCGAAGTAGCACAAGCCATAGAGGAAGTCAAAGAAGTAGAAGTCGATGAAAAAAATAAAAAATAAAAAAAAAATCGAAGTAGCAGAAGCCATAGAGGAAGTCAAAGAAGTAGAAGTCGATGAAAAAAAAAAAATCGAAGTAGCAGAAGCCATAGAGGAAGTCAAAAAAGTAGAAGTCGATGAAAAAATAAATAAATAAATAAATAAAAAAATCGAAGTAGCAGCAGCCATAGAGGAAGTCAAAGAAGTAGAAGTCGATGAACAAATAAATAAATTAAAAAAGAAATCGAAGGAGCAGAAGCCATAGAGGAAGTCAAAGAAGTAGAAGTCGATGAAAAAATTAATAAATTTAAAAAAAAAATCGAAGGAGCAGAAGCCATAGAGGAAGTCAAAGAAGTAGAAGTCGATGAAAAAATAAATAAATAAATAAATAAAAAAATCGAAGTAGCAGCAGCCATAGAGGAAGTCAAAGAAGTAGAAGTCGATGAACAAATAAATAAATTAAAAAAGAAATCGAAGGAGCAGAAGCCATAGAGGAAGTCAAAGAAGTAGAAGTCGATGAAAAAATTAATAAATTTAAAAAAAAAATCGAAGGAGCAGAAAATAAATAAAATAAATAAATAAATAAATAAAAAAATCGAAGTAGCAGCAGCCATAGAGGAAGTCAAAGAAGTAGAAGTCGATGAACAAATAAATAAATTAAAAAAGAAATCGAAGTAGCAGAAGCCATAGAGGAAGTCAAAGAAGTAGAAGTCGATGAAAAAATTAATAAATTTAAAAAAAAAATCGAAGGAGCAGAAGCCATAGAGGAAGTCAAAGAAGTAGAAGATGATTAAAAAAAAAAATAAAAAAAAAAAATAACGAAATAGCAGAAGCCATAGAGGAAGTCAAAGAAGTAGAAGTCGATGAAAAAATAAATAAATAAATAAATAAAAAAATCGAAGTAGCAGAAGCCATAGAGGAAGTCAAAGAAGTAGAAGTCGATGAACAAATAAATAAATTAAAAAAGAAATCGAAGTAGCAGAAGCCATAGAGGAAGTCAAAGAAGTAGAAGTCGATGAAAAAATTAATAAATTAAAAAAAAAAATCGAAGGAGCAGAAGCCATAGAGGAAGTCAAAGAAGTAGAACATGATTAAAAAAAAAAAATTTAAAAAAAAAATAACGAAATAGCAGAAGCCATAGAGGAAGTCAAACAAGTAGAAGTCGATAAAAAAATAAATAAATAAAAAAAAATCGAAGTAGCAGAAGCCATCGAGGAAGTCAAAGAAGTAGAAGTCGATAAAAAAATTAATAAATTAAAAAAAAAATCGAATTAGCAGAAGCCATAGAGGAAGTCAAAGAAGTAGAAGTCGATGAAAAAATAAATAAATTAAAAAAAAAAAATCGAAGTAGCAGAAGCCATAGAGGAAGTCAAAGAAGTAGAAGTCGATGAAAAAATAAATAAATAAAAAAAAAATCGAAGTAGCAGAAGCCATAGAGGAAGTTAAAGAAGTAGAAGTCGATGAAAAAATAAATAAATAAATAAATAAATAAAAAAATCGAAGTAGCAGAAGCCATAGAGGAAGTCAAAGAAGTAGAAGTCGATGAAAAAATAAATAAATTTTTTAAAAAAATCGAAGGAGCAGAAGCCATAGAGGAAGTCAAAGAAGTAGAAGTCGATGAAAAAAAAAATCGAAGTAGCAGAAGCCATAGAGGAAGTCAAAGAAGTAGAAGTCGATGAAAAAAAAAATCGAAGTAGCAGAAGCCATAGAGGAAGTCAAAGAAGTAGAAGTCGATTAAAAAAAAAAATAAAAAAAAAAAATAACGAAATAGCAGAAGCCATAGAGGAAGTCAAACAAGTAGAAGTCGATGAAAAAATAAATAATTAAAAAAAAAATCGAAGTAGCAGAAGCCATAGAGGAAGTCAAAGAAGTAGAAGTCGATGAAAAAATAAATAAATAAATAAATAAAAAAATCGAAGTAGCAGAAGCCATAGAGGAAGTCAAAGAAGTAGAAGTCGATGAAAAAATTAATAAATTTAAAAAAAAAATCGAAGGAGCAGAAGCCATAGAGGAAGTCAAAGAAGTAGAAGATGATTAAAAAAAAAAATTTAAAAAAAAAATAACGAAATAGCAGAAGCCATAGAGGAAGTCAAACAAGTAGAAGTCGATGAAAAAATAAATAATTAAAAAAAAAATCGAAGTAGCAGAAGCCATAGAGGAAGTCAAAGAAGTAGAAGTCGATGAAAAAAAAAAAAATCGAAGTAGCAGAAGCCATAGAGGAAGTCAAAGAAGTAGAAGTCGATGAAAAAAAATAAAAAAAATCGAAGTAGCAGAAGCCATAGAGGAAGTCAAAGAAGTAGAAGTCGATGAAAAAAAAAAAAAAATCGAAGTAGCAGAAGCCATAGAGGAAGTCAAAGTAGAAGTCGATGAAAAAAAAAATCGAAGTAGCAGAAGCCATAGAGGAAGTCAAAGTAGAAGTCGATTAAAAAAAAAAAAAAAAAAAAAAAAAAAAAAAAAAAAAAAAAAAATCGAAGTAGCACAAGCCATAGAGGAAGTCAAAGAAGTAGAAGTCGATGAAAAAAATAAAAAATAAAAAAAAAATCGAAGTAGCAGAAACCATAGAGGAAGTCAAAGAAGTAGAAGTCGATGAAAAAAAAAAAAATCGAAGTAGCAGAAGCCATAGAGGAAGTCAAAGAAGTAGAAGTCGATGAAAAAAAAAAATCGAAGTAGCAGCAGCCATAGAGGAAGTCAAAGAAGTAGAAGTCGATGAACAAATAAATAAATTAAAAAAGAAATCGAAGTAGCAGAAGCCATAGAGGAAGTCAAAGAAGTAGAAGTCGATGAAAAAATTAATAAATTTAAAAAAAAAATCGAAGGAGCAGAAGCCATAGAGGAAGTCAAAGAAGTAGAAGATGATTAAAAAAAAAAATAAAAAAAAAAAATAACGAAATAGCAGAAGCCATAGAGGAAGTCAAACAAGTAGAAGTCGATGAAAAAATAAATAATTTAAAAAAAAATCGAAGTAGCAGAAGCCATAGAGGAAGTCAAAGAAGTAGAAGTCGATGAAAAAAAAAAAAAATCGAAGTAGCAGAAGCCATAGAGGAAGTCAAAGAAGTAGAAGTCGATGAAAAAAAAATCGAAGTAGCAGAAGCCATAGAGGAAGTCAAAGAAGTAGAAGTCGATGAAAAAATAAATAAATAAATAAATAAAAAAATCGAAGTAGCAGAAGCCATAGAGGAAGTCAAAGAAGTAGAAGTCGATGAACAAATAAATAAATTAAAAAAGAAATCGAAGTAGCAGAAGCCATAGAGGAAGTCAAAGAAGTAGAAGTCGATGAAAAAATTAATAAATTAAAAAAAAAAATCGAAGTAGCAGAAGCCATAGAGGAAGTCAAAGAAGTAGAAGTCGATGAAAAAAAAAAAAAATCGAAGTAGCAGAAGCCATAGAGGAAGTCAAAGTAGAAGTCGATGAAAAAAAAAATCGAAGTAGCAGAAGCCATAGAGGAAGTCAAAGTAGAAGTCGATTAAAAAAAAAAAAAAAAAAACAAAAAAAAAAAAAAAATCGAAGTAGCACAAGCCATAGAGGAAGTCAAAGAAGTAGAAGTCGATGAAAAAATAAATAAATAAATAAATAAAAAAAATCGAAGTAGCAGCAGCCATAGAGGAAGTCAAAGAAGTAGAAGTCGATGAACAAATAAATAAATTAAAAAAGAAATCGAAGGAGCAGAAGCCATAGAGGAAGTCAAAGAAGTAGAAGTCGATGAAAAAATTAATAAATTTAAAAAAAAAATCGAAGGAGCAGAAAATAAATAAAATAAATAAATAAATAAATAAAAAAATCGAAGTAGCAGCAGCCATAGAGGAAGTCAAAGAAGTAGAAGTCGATGAACAAATAAATAAATTAAAAAAGAAATCGAAGTAGCAGAAGCCATAGAGGAAGTCAAAGAAGTAGAAGTCGATGAAAAAATTAATAAATTTAAAAAAAAAATCGAAGGAGCAGAAGCCATAGAGGAAGTCAAAGAAGTAGAAGATGATTAAAAAAAAAAATAAAAAAAAAAAATAACGAAATAGCAGAAGCCATAGAGGAAGTCAAAGAAGTAGAAGTCGATGAAAAAATAAATAAATAAATAAATAAAAAAATCGAAGTAGCAGAAGCCATAGAGGAAGTCAAAGAAGTAGAAGTCGATGAACAAATAAATAAATTAAAAAAGAAATCGAAGTAGCAGAAGCCATAGAGGAAGTCAAAGAAGTAGAAGTCGATGAAAAAATTAATAAATTAAAAAAAAAAATCGAAGGAGCAGAAGCCATAGAGGAAGTCAAAGAAGTAGAACATGATTAAAAAAAAAAAATTTAAAAAAAAAATAACGAAATAGCAGAAGCCATAGAGGAAGTCAAACAAGTAGAAGTCGATAAAAAAATAAATAAATAAAAAAAAATCGAAGTAGCAGAAGCCATCGAGGAAGTCAAAGAAGTAGAAGTCGATAAAAAAATTAATAAATTAAAAAAAAAATCGAATTAGCAGAAGCCATAGAGGAAGTCAAAGAAGTAGAAGTCGATGAAAAAATAAATAAATTAAAAAAAAAAAATCGAAGTAGCAGAAGCCATAGAGGAAGTCAAAGAAGTAGAAGTCGATGAAAAAATAAATAAATAAAAAAAAAATCGAAGTAGCAGAAGCCATAGAGGAAGTTAAAGAAGTAGAAGTCGATGAAAAAATAAATAAATAAATAAATAAATAAAAAAATCGAAGTAGCAGAAGCCATAGAGGAAGTCAAAGAAGTAGAAGTCGATGAAAAAATAAATAAATTTTTTAAAAAAATCGAAGGAGCAGAAGCCATAGAGGAAGTCAAAGAAGTAGAAGTCGATGAAAAAAAAAATCGAAGTAGCAGAAGCCATAGAGGAAGTCAAAGAAGTAGAAGTCGATGAAAAAAAAAATCGAAGTAGCAGAAGCCATAGAGGAAGTCAAAGAAGTAGAAGTCGATTAAAAAAAAAAATAAAAAAAAAAAATAACGAAATAGCAGAAGCCATAGAGGAAGTCAAACAAGTAGAAGTCGATGAAAAAATAAATAATTAAAAAAAAAATCGAAGTAGCAGAAGCCATAGAGGAAGTCAAAGAAGTAGAAGTCGATGAAAAAATAAATAAATAAATAAATAAAAAAATCGAAGTAGCAGAAGCCATAGAGGAAGTCAAAGAAGTAGAAGTCGATGAAAAAATTAATAAATTTAAAAAAAAAATCGAAGGAGCAGAAGCCATAGAGGAAGTCAAAGAAGTAGAAGATGATTAAAAAAAAAAATTAAAAAAAAAAATAACGAAATAGCAGAAGCCATAGAGGAAGTCAAACAAGTAGAAGTCGATGAAAAAATAAATAATTAAAAAAAAAATCGAAGTAGCAGAAGCCATAGAGGAAGTCAAAGAAGTAGAAGTCGATGAAAAAAAAAAAAATCGAAGTAGCAGAAGCCATAGAGGAAGTCAAAGAAGTAGAAGTCGATGAAAAAAAATAAAAAAAATCGAAGTAGCAGAAGCCATAGAGGAAGTCAAAGAAGTAGAAGTCGATGAAAAAAAAAAAAAAATCGAAGTAGCAGAAGCCATAGAGGAAGTCAAAGTAGAAGTCGATGAAAAAAAAAATCGAAGTAGCAGAAGCCATAGAGGAAGTCAAAGTAGAAGTCGATTAAAAAAAAAAAAAAAAAAAAAAAATCGAAGTAGCACAAGCCATAGAGGAAGTCAAAGAAGTAGAAGTCGATGAAAAAAATAAAAAATAAAAAAAAAATCGAAGTAGCAGAAACCATAGAGGAAGTCAAAGAAGTAGAAGTCGATGAAAAAAAAAAAAATCGAAGTAGCAGAAGCCATAGAGGAAGTCAAAGAAGTAGAAGTCGATGAAAAAAAAAAATCGAAGTAGCAGAAGCCATAGAGGAAGTCAAAGAAGTAGAAGTCGATGAACAAATAAATAAATTAAAAAAGAAATCGAAGTAGCAGAAGCCATAGAGGAAGTCAAAGAAGTAGAAGTCGATGAAAAAATTAATAAATTTAAAAAAAAAATCGAAGGAGCAGAAGCCATAGAGGAAGTCAAAGAAGTAGAAGATGATTAAAAAAAAAAATAAAAAAAAAAAATAACGAAATAGCAGAAGCCATAGAGGAAGTCAAACAAGTAGAAGTCGATGAAAAAATAAATAATTTAAAAAAAAATCGAAGTAGCAGAAGCCATAGAGGAAGTCAAAGAAGTAGAAGTCGATGAAAAAAAAAAAAAATCGAAGTAGCAGAAGCCATAGAGGAAGTCAAAGAAGTAGAAGTCGATGAAAAAAAAATCGAAGTAGCAGAAGCCATAGAGGAAGTCAAAGAAGTAGAAGTCGATGAAAAAATAAATAAATAAATAAATAAAAAAATCGAAGTAGCAGAAGCCATAGAGGAAGTCAAAGAAGTAGAAGTCGATGAACAAATAAATAAATTAAAAAAGAAATCGAAGTAGCAGAAGCCATAGAGGAAGTCAAAGAAGTAGAAGTCGATGAAAAAATTAATAAATTAAAAAAAAAAATCGAAGTAGCAGAAGCCATAGAGGAAGTCAAAGAAGTAGAAGTCGATGAAAAAAAAAAAAAATCGAAGTAGCAGAAGCCATAGAGGAAGTCAAAGTAGAAGTCGATGAAAAAAAAAATCGAAGTAGCAGAAGCCATAGAGGAAGTCAAAGTAGAAGTCGATTAAAAAAAAAAAAAAAAAAAAAAAAAAAAAAAAAAAAAAAAATCGAAGTAGCACAAGCCATAGAGGAAGTCAAAGAAGTAGAAGTCGATGAAAAAAATAAAAAATAAAAAAAAAATCGAAGTAGCAGAAACCATAGAGGAAGTCAAAGAAGTAGAAGTCGATGAAAAAAAAAAAAAATCGAAGTAGCAGAAGCCATAGAGGAAGTCAAAGAAGTAGAAGTCGATGAAAAAAAAAAAATCGAAGTAGCAGAAGCCATAGAGGAAGTCAAAGAAGTAGAAGTCGATGAAAAAATAAATAAATAAATAAATAAAAAAATCGAAGTAGCAGCAGCCATAGAGGAAGTCAAAGAAGTAGAAGTCGATGAACAAATAAATAAATTAAAAAAGAAATCGAAGGAGCAGAAGCCATAGAGGAAGTCAAAGAAGTAGAAGTCGATGAAAAAATTAATAAATTTAAAAAAAAAATCGAAGGAGCAGAAGCCATAGAGGAAGTCAAAGAAGTAGAAGTCGATGAAAAAATAAATAAATAAATAAATAAAAAAATCGAAGTAGCAGCAGCCATAGAGGAAGTCAAAGAAGTAGAAGTCGATGAACAAATAAATAAATTAAAAAAGAAATCGAAGGAGCAGAAGCCATAGAGGAAGTCAAAGAAGTAGAAGTCGATGAAAAAATTAATAAATTTAAAAAAAAAATCGAAGGAGCAGAAAATAAATAAAATAAATAAATAAATAAATAAAAAAATCGAAGTAGCAGCAGCCATAGAGGAAGTCAAAGAAGTAGAAGTCGATGAACAAATAAATAAATTAAAAAAGAAATCGAAGTAGCAGAAGCCATAGAGGAAGTCAAAGAAGTAGAAGTCGATGAAAAAATTAATAAATTTAAAAAAAAAATCGAAGGAGCAGAAGCCATAGAGGAAGTCAAAGAAGTAGAAGATGATTAAAAAAAAAAATAAAAAAAAAAAATAACGAAATAGCAGAAGCCATAGAGGAAGTCAAAGAAGTAGAAGTCGATGAAAAAATAAATAAATAAATAAATAAAAAAATCGAAGTAGCAGAAGCCATAGAGGAAGTCAAAGAAGTAGAAGTCGATGAACAAATAAATAAATTAAAAAAGAAATCGAAGTAGCAGAAGCCATAGAGGAAGTCAAAGAAGTAGAAGTCGATGAAAAAATTAATAAATTAAAAAAAAAAATCGAAGGAGCAGAAGCCATAGAGGAAGTCAAAGAAGTAGAACATGATTAAAAAAAAAAAATTTAAAAAAAAAATAACGAAATAGCAGAAGCCATAGAGGAAGTCAAACAAGTAGAAGTCGATAAAAAAATAAATAAATAAAAAAAAATCGAAGTAGCAGAAGCCATCGAGGAAGTCAAAGAAGTAGAAGTCGATAAAAAAATTAATAAATTAAAAAAAAAATCGAATTAGCAGAAGCCATAGAGGAAGTCAAAGAAGTAGAAGTCGATGAAAAAATAAATAAATTAAAAAAAAAAAATCGAAGTAGCAGAAGCCATAGAGGAAGTCAAAGAAGTAGAAGTCGATGAAAAAATAAATAAATAAAAAAAAAATCGAAGTAGCAGAAGCCATAGAGGAAGTTAAAGAAGTAGAAGTCGATGAAAAAATAAATAAATAAATAAATAAATAAAAAAATCGAAGTAGCAGAAGCCATAGAGGAAGTCAAAGAAGTAGAAGTCGATGAAAAAATAAATAAATTTTTTAAAAAAATCGAAGGAGCAGAAGCCATAGAGGAAGTCAAAGAAGTAGAAGTCGATGAAAAAAAAAATCGAAGTAGCAGAAGCCATAGAGGAAGTCAAAGAAGTAGAAGTCGATGAAAAAAAAAATCGAAGTAGCAGAAGCCATAGAGGAAGTCAAAGAAGTAGAAGTCGATTAAAAAAAAAAATAAAAAAAAAAAATAACGAAATAGCAGAAGCCATAGAGGAAGTCAAACAAGTAGAAGTCGATGAAAAAATAAATAATTAAAAAAAAAATCGAAGTAGCAGAAGCCATAGAGGAAGTCAAAGAAGTAGAAGTCGATGAAAAAAAAAAAAAATCGAAGTAGCAGAAGCCATAGAGGAAGTCAAAGAAGTAGAAGTCGATGAAAAAAAATAAAAAAAATCGAAGTAGCAGAAGCCATAGTGGAAGTCAAAGAAGTAGAAGTCGATGAAAAAAAAAAAAAAATCGAAGTAGCAGAAGCCATAGAGGAAGTCAAAGTAGAAGTCGATGAAAAAAAAAATCGAAGTAGCAGAAGCCATAGAGGAAGTCAAAGTAGAAGTCGATTAAAAAAAAAAAAAAAAAAAAAAAAAAAAAAAAAAAAAAAATCGAAGTAGCACAAGCCATAGAGGAAGTCAAAGAAGTAGAAGTCGATGAAAAAAATAAAAAATAAAAAAAATATCGAAGTAGCAGAAACCATAGAGGAAGTCAAAGTAGAAGTCGATGAAAAAAAAAATCGAAGTAGCAGAAGCCATAGAGGAAGTCAAAGTAGAAGTCGATGAAAAAAAAAAAAATCGAAGTAGCAGAAGCCATAGAGGAAGTCAAAGAAGTAGAAGTCGATGAAAAAAAAAAAATCGAAGTAGCAGAAGCCATAGAGGAAGTCAAAGAAGTAGAAGTCGATGAAAAAATAAATAAATAAATAAATAAAAAAATCGAAGTAGCAGCAGCCATAGAGGAAGTCAAAGAAGTAGAAGTCGATGAACAAATAAATAAATTAAAAAAGAAATCGAAGTAGCAGAAGCCATAGAGGAAGTCAAAGAAGTAGAAGTCGATGAAAAAATTAATAAATTTAAAAAAAAAATCGAAGGAGCAGAAGCCATAGAGGAAGTCAAAGAAGTAGAAGTCGATGAAAAAATAAATAATTTAAAAAAAAATCGAAGTAGCAGAAGCCATAGAGGAAGTCAAAGAAGTAGAAGTCGATGAAAAAATAAATAATTTAAAAAAAAATCGAAGTAGCAGAAGCCATAGAGGAAGTCAAAGAAGAAGAAGTCGATGAAAAAAAAAAAAAATCGAAGTAGCAGAAGCCATAGAGGAAGTCAAAGAAGTAGAAGTCGATGAAAAAAAAATCGAAGTAGCAGAAGCCATAGAGGAAGTCAAAGAAGTAGAAGTCGATGAAAAAATAAATAAATAAATAAATAAAAAAATCGAAGTAGCAGAAGCCATAGAGGAAGTCAAAGAAGTAGAAGTCGATGAAAAAAAATAATAAAAAAAAAAAATAACGAAATAGCAGAAGCCATAGAGGAAGTCAAACAAGTAGAAGTCGATGAAAAAATAAATAATTTAAAAAAAAATCGAAGTAGCAGAAGCCATAGAGGAAGTCAAAGAAGTAGAAGTCGATGAAAAAAAAAAAAAATCGAAGTAGCAGAAGCCATAGAGGAAGTCAAAGAAGTAGAAGTCGATGAAAAAAAAATCGAAGTAGCAGAAGCCATAGAGGAAGTCAAAGAAGTAGAAGTCGATGAAAAAATAAATAAATAAATAAATAAAAAAATCGAAGTAGCAGAAGCCATAGAGGAAGTCAAAGAAGTAGAAGTCGATGAACAAATAAATAAATTAAAAAAGAAATCGAAGTAGCAGAAGCCATAGAGGAAGTCAAAGAAGTAGAAGTCGATGAAAAAATTAATAAATTAAAAAAAAAAATTGAAGTAGCAGAAGCCATAGAGGAAGTCAAAGAAGTAGAAGTCGATGAAAAAAAAAAAAAATCGAAGTAGCAGAAGCCATAGAGGAAGTCAAAGTAGAAGTCGATGAAAAAAAAAATCGAAGTAGCAGAAGCCATAGAGGAAGTCAAAGTAGAAGTCGATTAAAAAAAAAAAAAAAAAAAAAAAAAAAAAAAAAAAAATCGAAGTAGCACAAGCCATAGAGGAAGTCAAAGAAGTAGAAGTCGATGAAAAAAATAAAAAATAAAAAAAAAATCGAAGTAGCAGAAACCATAGAGGAAGTCAAAGAAGTAGAAGTCGATGAAAAAAAAAAAAATCGAAGTAGCAGAAGCCATAGAGGAAGTCAAAGAAGTAGAAGTCGATGAAAAAAAAAAAATCGAAGTAGCAGAAGCCATAGAGGAAGTCAAAGAAGTAGAAGTCGATGAAAAAATAAATAAATAAATAAATAAAAAAATCGAAGTAGCAGCAGCCATAGAGGAAGTCAAAGAAGTAGAAGTCGATGAACAAATAAATAAATTAAAAAAGAAATCGAAGGAGCAGAAGCCATAGAGGAAGTCAAAGAAGTAGAAGTCGATGAAAAAATTAATAAATTTAAAAAAAAAATCGAAGGAGCAGAAGCCATAGAGGAAGTCAAAGAAGTAGAAGATGATTAAAAAAAAAAATTTAAAAAAAAAATAACGAAATAGCAGAAGCCATAGAGGAAGTCAAACAAGCAGAAGTCGATGAAAAAATAAATAATTTAAAAAAAAATCGAAGTAGCAGAAGCCATAGAGGAAGTCAAAGAAGTAGAAGTCGATGAAAAAAAAAAAAAATCGAAGTAGCAGAAGCCATAGAGGAAGTCAAAGAAGTAGAAGTCGATGAAAAAAAAATCGAAGTAGCAGAAGCCATAGAGGAAGTCAAAGAAGTAGAAGTCGATGAAAAAAAAAAAATCGAAGTAGCAGAAGCCATAGAGGAAGTCAAAGAAGTAGAAGTCGATGAAAAAATAAATAAATAAATAAATAAATAAAAAAATCGAAGTAGCAGCAGCCATAGAGGAAGTCAAAGAAGTAGAAGTCGATGAACAAATAAATAAATTAAAAAAGAAATCGAAGGAGCAGAAGCCATAGAGGAAGTCAAAGAAGTCGAAGTCGATGAAAAAATTAATAAATTTAAAAAAAAAATCGAAGGAGCAGAAAATAAATAAAATAAATAAATAAATAAATAAAAAAATCGAAGTAGCAGCAGCCATAGAGGAAGTCAAAGAAGTAGAAGTCGATGAACAAATAAATAAATTAAAAAAGAAATCAAAGTAGCAGAAGCCATAGAGGAAGTCAAAGAAGTAGAAGTCGATGAAAAAATTAATAAATTTAAAAAAAAAATCGAAGGAGCAGAAGCCATAGAGGAAGTCAAAGAAGTAGAACATGATTAAAAAAAAAAAATTTAAAAAAAAAATAACGAAATAGCAGAAGCCATAGAGGAAGTCAAAGAAGTAGAAGTCGATGAAAAAATAAATAAATAAATAAATAAAAAAATCGAAGTAGCAGCAGCCATAGAGGAAGTCAAAGAAGTAGAAGTCGATGAACAAATAAATAAATTAAAAAAGAAATCGAAGTAGCAGAAGCCATAGAGGAAGTCAAAGAAGTAGAAGTCGATGAAAAAATTAATAAATTTAAAAAAAAAATCGAAGGAGCAGAAGCCATAGAGGAAGTCAAAGAAGTAGAAGATGATTAAAAAAAATAATAAAAAAAAAAAATAACGAAATAGCAGAAGCCATAGAGGAAGTCAAACAAGTAGAAGTCGATGAAAAAATAAATAATTTAAAAAAAAATCGAAGTAGCAGAAGCCATAGAGGAAGTCAAAGAAGTAGAAGTCGATGAAAAAAAAAAAAAATCGAAGTAGCAGAAGCCATAGAGGAAGTCAAAGAAGTAGAAGTCGATGAAAAAAAAATCGAAGTAGCAGAAGCCATAGAGGAAGTCAAAGAAGTAGAAGTCGATGAAAAAATAAATAAATAAATAAATAAAAAAATCGAAGTAGCAGAAGCCATAGAGGAAGTCAAAGAAGTAGAAGTCGATGAACAAATAAATAAATTAAAAAAGAAATCGAAGTAGCAGAAGCCATAGAGGAAGTCAAAGAAGTAGAAGTCGATGAAAAAATTAATAAATTAAAAAAAAAAATTGAAGTAGCAGAAGCCATAGAGGAAGTCAAAGAAGTAGAAGTCGATGAAAAAAAAAAAAAATCGAAGTAGCAGAAGCCATAGAGGAAGTCAAAGTAGAAGTCGATGAAAAAAAAAATCGAAGTAGCAGAAGCCATAGAGGAAGTCAAAGTAGAAGTCGATTAAAAAAAAAAAAAAAAAAAAAAAAAAAAAAAATCGAAGTAGCACAAGCCATAGAGGAAGTCAAACAAGTAGAAGTCGATGAAAAAAATAAAAAATAAAAAAAAAATCGAAGTAGCAGAAACCATAGAGGAAGTCAAAGAAGTAGAAGTCGATGAAAAAAAAAAAAATCGAAGTAGCAGAAGCCATAGAGGAAGTCAAAGAAGTAGAAGTCGATGAAAAAAAAAAAATCGAAGTAGCAGAAGCCATAGAGGAAGTCAAAGAAGTAGAAGTCGATGAAAAAATAAATAAATAAATAAATAAAAAAATCGAAGTAGCAGCAGCCATAGAGGAAGTCAAAGAAGTAGAAGTCGATGAACAAATAAATAAATTAAAAAAGAAATCGAAGGAGCAGAAGCCATAGAGGAAGTCAAAGAAGTAGAAGTCGATGAAAAAATTAATAAATTTAAAAAAAAAATCGAAGGAGCAGAAGCCATAGAGGAAGTCAAAGAAGTAGAAGATGATTAAAAAAAAAAATTTAAAAAAAAAATAACGAAATAGCAGAAGCCATAGAGGAAGTCAAACAAGCAGAAGTCGATGAAAAAATAAATAATTTAAAAAAAAATTGAAGTAGCAGAAGCCATAGAGGAAGTCAAAGAAGTAGAAGTCGATGAAAAAAAAAAAAAATCGAAGTAGCAGAAGCCATAGAGGAAGTCAAAGAAGTAGAAGTCGATGAAAAAAAAATCGAAGTAGCAGAAGCCATAGAGGAAGTCAAAGAAGTAGAAGTCGATGAAAAAAAAAAAATCGAAGTAGCAGAAGCCATAGAGGAAGTCAAAGAAGTAGAAGTCGATGAAAAAATAAATAAATAAATAAATAAATAAAAAAATCGAAGTAGCAGCAGCCATAGAGGAAGTCAAAGAAGTAGAAGTCGATGAACAAATAAATAAATTAAAAAAGAAATCGAAGGAGCAGAAGCCATAGAGGAAGTCAAAGAAGTCGAAGTCGATGAAAAAATTAATAAATTTAAAAAAAAAATCGAAGGAGCAGAAAATAAATAAAATAAATAAATAAATAAATAAAAAAATCGAAGTAGCAGCAGCCATAGAGGAAGTCAAAGAAGTAGAAGTCGATGAACAAATAAATAAATTTAAAAAAAAAATCGAAGGAGCAGAAGCCATAGAGGAAGTCAAAGAAGTAGAACATGATTAAAAAAAAAAAATTTAAAAAAAAAATAACGAAATAGCAGAAGCCATAGAGGAAGTCAAACAAGTAGAAGTCGATAAAAAAATAAATAAATAAAAAAAAATCGAAGTAGCAGAAGCCATCGAGGAAGTCAAAGAAGTAGAAGTCGATAAAAAAATTAATAAATAAAAAAAAAAATCGAATTAGCAGAAGCCATAGAGGAAGTCAAAGAAGTAGAAGTCGATGAAAAAATAAATAAATTAAAAAAAAAAAATCGAAGTAGCAGAAGCCATAGAGGAAGTCAAAGAAGTAGAAGTCGATGAAAAAATAAATAAATAAAAAAAAAATCGAAGTAGCAGAAGCCATAGAGGAAGTTAAAGAAGTAGAAGTCGATGAAAAAATAAATAAATAAATAAATAAATAAAAAAATCGAAGTAGCAGAAGCCATAGAGGAAGTCAAAGAAGTAGAAGTCGATGAAAAAATAAATAAATTTTTTAAAAAAATCGAAGGAGCAGAAGCCATAGAGGAAGTCAAAGAAGTAGAAGTCGATGAAAAAAAAAATCGAAGTAGCAGAAGCCATAGAGGAAGTCAAAGAAGTAGAAGTCGATGAAAAAAAAAATCGAAGTAGCAGAAGCCATAGAGGAAGTCAAAGAAGTAGAAGTCGATTAAAAAAAAAAATAAAAAAAAAAAATAACGAAATAGCAGAAGCCATAGAGGAAGTCAAACAAGTAGAAGTCGATGAAAAAATAAATAATTAAAAAAAAAATCGAAGTAGCAGAAGCCATAGAGGAAGTCAAAGAAGTAGAAGTCGATGAAAAAAAAAAAAAATCGAAGTAGCAGAAGCCATAGAGGAAGTCAAAGAAGTAGAAGTCGATGAAAAAAAATAAAAAAAATCGAAGTAGCAGAAGCCATAGAGGAAGTCAAAGAAGTAGAAGTCGATGAAAAAAAAAAAAAAATCGAAGTAGCAGAAGCCATAGAGGAAGTCAAAGTAGAAGTCGATGAAAAAAAAAATCGAAGTAGCAGAAGCCATAGAGGAAGTCAAAGTAGAAGTCGATTAAAAAAAAAAAAAAAAAAAAAAAAAAAAAAAAAAAAAAATCGAAGTAGCACAAGCCATAGAGGAACTCAAAGAAGTAGAAGTCGATGAAAAAAATAAAAAATAAAAAAAAAATCTAAGTAGCAGAAACCATAGAGGAAGTCAAAGTAGAAGTCGATGAAAAAAAAAATCGAAGTAGCAGAAGCCATAGAGGAAGTCAAAGTAGAAGTCGATGAAAAAAAAAAAAATCGAAGTAGCAGAAGCCATAGAGGAAGTCAAAGAAGTAGAAGTCGATGAAAAAAAAAAAATCGAAGTAGCAGAAGCCATAGAGGAAGTCAAAGAAGTAGAAGTCGATGAAAAAATAAATAAATAAATAAATAAAAAAATCGAAGTAGCAGCAGCCATAGAGGAAGTCAAAGAAGTAGAAGTCGATGAACAAATAAATAAATTAAAAAAGAAATCGAAGTAGCAGAAGCCATAGAGGAAGTCAAAGAAGTAGAAGTCGATGAAAAAATTAATAAATTTTAAAAAAAAATCGAAGGAGCAGAAGCCATAGAGGAAGTCAAAGAAGTAGAAGATGATTAAAAAAAATAATAAAAAAAAAAAATAACGAAATAGCAGAAGCCATAGAGGAAGTCAAACAAGTAGAAGTCGATGAAAAAATAAATAATTTAAAAAAAAATCGAAGTAGCAGAAGCCATAGAGGAAGTCAAAGAAGTAGAAGTCGATGAAAAAAAAAAAAAATCGAAGTAGCAGAAGCCATAGAGGAAGTCAAAGAAGTAGAAGTCGATGAAAAAAAAATCGAAGTAGCAGAAGCCATAGAGGAAGTCAAAGAAGTAGAAGTCGATGAAAAAATAAATAAATAAATAAATAAAAAAATCGAAGTAGCAGAAGCCATAGAGGAAGTCAAAGAAGTAGAAGTCGATGAACAAATAAATAAATTAAAAAAGAAATCGAAGTAGCAGAAGCCATAGAGGAAGTCAAAGAAGTAGAAGTCGATGAAAAAAAAAAAAATTGAAGTAGCAGAAGCCATAGAGGAAGTCAAAGTAGAAGTCGATGAAAAAAAAAATCGAAGTAGCAGAAGCCATAGAGGAAGTCAAAGAAGTAGAAGTCCATGAAAAAAAAAAAATCGAAGTAGCAGAAGCCATAGAGGAAGTCAAAGAAGTAGAAGTCGATGAAAAAATAAATAAATAAATAAATAAAAAAATCGAAGTAGCAGCAGCCATAGAGGAAGTCAAAGAAGTAGAAGTCGATGAACAAATAAATAAATTAAAAAAGAAATCGAAGGAGCAGAAGCCATAGAGGAAGTCAAAGAAGTAGAAGTCGATGAAAAAATTAATAAATTTAAAAAAAAAATCGAAGGAGCAGAAGCCATAGAGGAAGTCAAAGAAGTAGAAGATGATTAAAAAAAAAAATTAAAAAAAAAAATAACGAAATAGCAGAAGCCATAGAGGAAGTCAAACAAGCAGAAGTCGATGAAAAAATAAATAATTTAAAAAAAAATCGAAGTAGCAGAAGCCATAGAGGAAGTCAAAGAAGTAGAAGTCGATGAAAAAAAAAAAAAATCGAAGTAGCAGAAGCCATAGAGGAAGTCAAAGAAGTAGAAGTCGATGAAAAAAAAATCGAAGTAGCAGAAGCCATAGAGGAAGTCAAAGAAGTAGAAGTCGATGAAAAAAAAAAAATCGAAGTAGCAGAAGCCATAGAGGAAGTCAAAGAAGTAGAAGTCGATGAAAAAATAAATAAATAAATAAATAAATAAAAAAATCGAAGTAGCAGCAGCCATAGAGGAAGTCAAAGAAGTAGAAGTCGATGAACAAATAAATAAATTAAAAAAGAAATCGAAGGAGCAGAAGCCATAGAGGAAGTCAAAGAAGTAGAAGTCGATGAAAAAATTAATAAATTTAAAAAAAAAATCGAAGGAGCAGAAAATAAATAAAATAAATAAATAAATAAATAAAAAAATCGAAGTAGCAGCAGCCATAGAGGAAGTCAAAGAAGTAGAAGTCGATGAACAAATAAATAAATTAAAAAAGAAATCGAAGTAGCAGAAGCCATAGAGGAAGTCAAAGAAGTAGAAGTCGATGAAAAAATTAATAAATTTAAAAAAAAAATCGAAGGAGCAGAAGCCATAGAGGAAGTCAAAGAAGTAGAAGATGATTAAAAAAAAAAATAAAAAAAAAAAATAACGAAATAGCAGAAGCCATAGAGGAAGTCAAAGAAGTAGAAGTCGATGAAAAAATAAATAAATAAATAAATAAAAAAATCGAAGTAGCAGAAGCCATAGAGGAAGTCAAAGAAGTAGAAGTCGATGAACAAATAAATAAATTAAAAAAGAAATCGAAGTAGCAGAAGCCATAGAGGAAGTCAAAGAAGTAGAAGTCGATGAAAAAATTAATAAATTAAAAAAAAAAATCGAAGGAGCAGAAGCCATAGAGGAAGTCAAAGAAGTAGAACATGATTAAAAAAAAAAAATTTAAAAAAAAAATAACGAAATAGCAGAAGCCATAGAGGAAGTCAAACAAGTAGAAGTCGATAAAAAAATAAATAAATAAAAAAAAATCGAAGTAGCAGAAGCCATCGAGGAAGTCAAAGAAGTAGAAGTCGATAAAAAAATTAATAAATAAAAAAAAAAATCGAATTAGCAGAAGCCATAGAGGAAGTCAAAGAAGTAGAAGTCGATGAAAAAATAAATAAATAAATAAATAAAAAAATCGAAGTAGCAGAAGCCATAGAGGAAGTCAAAGAAGTAGAAGTCGATGAACAAATAAATAAATTAAAAAAGAAATCGAAGTAGCAGAAGCCATAGAGGAAGTCAAAGAAGTAGAAGTCGATGAAAAAATTAATAAATTAAAAAAAAAAATTGAAGTAGCAGAAGCCATAGAGGAAGTCAAAGAAGTAGAAGTCGATGAAAAAAAAAAAAAATCGAAGTAGCAGAAGCCATAGAGGAAGTCAAAGTAGAAGTCGATGAAAAAAAAAATCGAAGTAGCAGAAGCCATAGAGGAAGTCAAAGTAGAAGTCGATTAAAAAAAAAAAAAAAAAAAAAAAAAAAAAAATCGAAGTAGCACAAGCCATAGAGGAAGTCAAACAAGTAGAAGTCGATGAAAAAAATAAAAAATAAAAAAAAAATCGAAGTAGCAGAAACCATAGAGGAAGTCAAAGAAGTAGAAGTCGATGAAAAAAAAAAAAATCGAAGTAGCAGAAGCCATAGAGGAAGTCAAAGAAGTAGAAGTCGATGAAAAAAAAAAAATCGAAGTAGCAGAAGCCATAGAGGAAGTCAAAGAAGTAGAAGTCGATGAAAAAATAAATAAATAAATAAATAAAAAAATCGAAGTAGCAGCAGCCATAGAGGAAGTCAAAGAAGTAGAAGTCGATGAACAAATAAATAAATTAAAAAAGAAATCGAAGGAGCAGAAGCCATAGAGGAAGTCAAAGAAGTAGAAGTCGATGAAAAAATTAATAAATTTAAAAAAAAAATCGAAGGAGCAGAAGCCATAGAGGAAGTCAAAGAAGTAGAAGATGATTAAAAAAAAAAATTTAAAAAAAAAATAACGAAATAGCAGAAGCCATAGAGGAAGTCAAACAAGCAGAAGTCGATGAAAAAATAAATAATTTAAAAAAAAATCGAAGTAGCAGAAGCCATAGAGGAAGTCAAAGAAGTAGAAGTCGATGAAAAAAAAAAAAAATCGAAGTAGCAGAAGCCATAGAGGAAGTCAAAGAAGTAGAAGTCGATGAAAAAAAAATCGAAGTAGCAGAAGCCATAGAGGAAGTCAAAGAAGTAGAAGTCGATGAAAAAAAAAAAATCGAAGTAGCAGAAGCCATAGAGGAAGTCAAAGAAGTAGAAGTCGATGAAAAAATAAATAAATAAATAAATAAATAAAAAAATCGAAGTAGCAGCAGCCATAGAGGAAGTCAAAGAAGTAGAAGTCGATGAACAAATAAATAAATTAAAAAAGAAATCGAAGGAGCAGAAGCCATAGAGGAAGTCAAAGAAGTCGAAGTCGATGAAAAAATTAATAAATTTAAAAAAAAAATCGAAGGAGCAGAAAATAAATAAAATAAATAAATAAATAAATAAAAAAATCGAAGTAGCAGCAGCCATAGAGGAAGTCAAAGAAGTAGAAGTCGATGAACAAATAAATAAATTAAAAAAGAAATCAAAGTAGCAGAAGCCATAGAGGAAGTCAAAGAAGTAGAAGTCGATGAAAAAATTAATAAATTTAAAAAAAAAATCGAAGGAGCAGAAGCCATAGAGGAAGTCAAAGAAGTAGAACATGATTAAAAAAAAAAAATTTAAAAAAAAAATAACGAAATAGCAGAAGCCATAGAGGAAGTCAAACAAGTAGAAGTCGATAAAAAAATAAATAAATAAAAAAAAATCGAAGTAGCAGAAGCCATCGAGGAAGTCAAAGAAGTAGAAGTCGATAAAAAAATTAATAAATAAAAAAAAAAATCGAATTAGCAGAAGCCATAGAGGAAGTCAAAGAAGTAGAAGTCGATGAAAAAATAAATAAATTAAAAAAAAAAAATCGAAGTAGCAGAAGCCATAGAGGAAGTCAAAGAAGTAGAAGTCGATGAAAAAAAAAATCGAAGTAGCAGAAGCCATAGAGGAAGTCAAAGAAGTAGAAGTCGATTAAAAAAAAAAATAAAAAAAAAAAATAACGAAATAGCAGAAGCCATAGAGGAAGTCAAACAAGTAGAAGTCGATGAAAAAATAAATAATTAAAAAAAAAATCGAAGTAGCAGAAGCCATAGAGGAAGTCAAAGAAGTAGAAGTCGATGAAAAAAAAAAAAAATCGAAGTAGCAGAAGCCATAGAGGAAGTCAAAGAAGTAGAAGTCGATGAAAAAAAATAAAAAAAATCGAAGTAGCAGAAGCCATAGAGGAAGTCAAAGAAGTAGAAGTCGATGAAAAAAAAAAAAAAATCGAAGTAGCAGAAGCCATAGAGGAAGTCAAAGTAGAAGTCGATGAAAAAAAAAATCGAAGTAGCAGAAGCCATAGAGGAAGTCAAAGTAGAAGTCGATTAAAAAAAAAAAAAAAAAAAAAAAAAAAAAAAAAAAAAAATCGAAGTAGCACAAGCCATAGAGGAACTCAAAGAAGTAGAAGTCGATGAAAAAAATAAAAAATAAAAAAAAAATCTAAGTAGCAGAAACCATAGAGGAAGTCAAAGTAGAAGTCGATGAAAAAAAAAATCGAAGTAGCAGAAGCCATAGAGGAAGTCAAAGTAGAAGTCGATGAAAAAAAAAAAAATCGAAGTAGCAGAAGCCATAGAGGAAGTCAAAGAAGTAGAAGTCGATGAAAAAAAAAAAATCGAAGTAGCAGAAGCCATAGAGGAAGTCAAAGAAGTAGAAGTCGATGAAAAAATAAATAAATAAATAAATAAAAAAATCGAAGTAGCAGCAGCCATAGAGGAAGTCAAAGAAGTAGAAGTCGATGAACAAATAAATAAATTAAAAAAGAAATCGAAGTAGCAGAAGCCATAGAGGAAGTCAAAGAAGTAGAAGTCGATGAAAAAATTAATAAATTTTAAAAAAAAATCGAAGGAGCAGAAGCCATAGAGGAAGTCAAAGAAGTAGAAGATGATTAAAAAAAATAATAAAAAAAAAAAATAACGAAATAGCAGAAGCCATAGAGGAAGTCAAACAAGTAGAAGTCGATGAAAAAATAAATAATTTAAAAAAAAATCGAAGTAGCAGAAGCCATAGAGGAAGTCAAAGAAGTAGAAGTCGATGAAAAAAAAAAAAAATCGAAGTAGCAGAAGCCATAGAGGAAGTCAAAGAAGTAGAAGTCGATGAAAAAAAAATCGAAGTAGCAGAAGCCATAGAGGAAGTCAAAGAAGTAGAAGTCGATGAAAAAATAAATAAATAAATAAATAAAAAAATCGAAGTAGCAGAAGCCATAGAGGAAGTCAAAGAAGTAGAAGTCGATGAACAAATAAATAAATTAAAAAAGAAATCGAAGTAGCAGAAGCCATAGAGGAAGTCAAAGAAGTAGAAGTCGATGAAAAAAAAAAAAATTGAAGTAGCAGAAGCCATAGAGGAAGTCAAAGTAGAAGTCGATGAAAAAAAAAATCGAAGTAGCAGAAGCCATAGAGGAAGTCAAAGAAGTAGAAGTCCATGAAAAAAAAAAAATCGAAGTAGCAGAAGCCATAGAGGAAGTCAAAGAAGTAGAAGTCGATGAAAAAATAAATAAATAAATAAATAAAAAAATCGAAGTAGCAGCAGCCATAGAGGAAGTCAAAGAAGTAGAAGTCGATGAACAAATAAATAAATTAAAAAAGAAATCGAAGGAGCAGAAGCCATAGAGGAAGTCAAAGAAGTAGAAGTCGATGAAAAAATTAATAAATTTAAAAAAAAAATCGAAGGAGCAGAAGCCATAGAGGAAGTCAAAGAAGTAGAAGATGATTAAAAAAAAAAATTAAAAAAAAAAATAACGAAATAGCAGAAGCCATAGAGGAAGTCAAACAAGCAGAAGTCGATGAAAAAATAAATAATTTAAAAAAAAATCGAAGTAGCAGAAGCCATAGAGGAAGTCAAAGAAGTAGAAGTCGATGAAAAAAAAAAAAAATCGAAGTAGCAGAAGCCATAGAGGAAGTCAAAGAAGTAGAAGTCGATGAAAAAAAAATCGAAGTAGCAGAAGCCATAGAGGAAGTCAAAGAAGTAGAAGTCGATGAAAAAAAAAAAATCGAAGTAGCAGAAGCCATAGAGGAAGTCAAAGAAGTAGAAGTCGATGAAAAAATAAATAAATAAATAAATAAATAAAAAAATCGAAGTAGCAGCAGCCATAGAGGAAGTCAAAGAAGTAGAAGTCGATGAACAAATAAATAAATTAAAAAAGAAATCGAAGGAGCAGAAGCCATAGAGGAAGTCAAAGAAGTAGAAGTCGATGAAAAAATTAATAAATTTAAAAAAAAAATCGAAGGAGCAGAAAATAAATAAAATAAATAAATAAATAAATAAAAAAATCGAAGTAGCAGCAGCCATAGAGGAAGTCAAAGAAGTAGAAGTCGATGAACAAATAAATAAATTAAAAAAGAAATCGAAGTAGCAGAAGCCATAGAGGAAGTCAAAGAAGTAGAAGTCGATGAAAAAATTAATAAATTTAAAAAAAAAATCGAAGGAGCAGAAGCCATAGAGGAAGTCAAAGAAGTAGAAGATGATTAAAAAAAAAAATAAAAAAAAAAAATAACGAAATAGCAGAAGCCATAGAGGAAGTCAAAGAAGTAGAAGTCGATGAAAAAATAAATAAATAAATAAATAAAAAAATCGAAGTAGCAGAAGCCATAGAGGAAGTCAAAGAAGTAGAAGTCGATGAACAAATAAATAAATTAAAAAAGAAATCGAAGTAGCAGAAGCCATAGAGGAAGTCAAAGAAGTAGAAGTCGATGAAAAAATTAATAAATTAAAAAAAAAAATCGAAGGAGCAGAAGCCATAGAGGAAGTCAAAGAAGTAGAACATGATTAAAAAAAAAAAATTTAAAAAAAAAATAACGAAATAGCAGAAGCCATAGAGGAAGTCAAACAAGTAGAAGTCGATAAAAAAATAAATAAATAAAAAAAAATCGAAGTAGCAGAAGCCATCGAGGAAGTCAAAGAAGTAGAAGTCGATAAAAAAATTAATAAATAAAAAAAAAAATCGAATTAGCAGAAGCCATAGAGGAAGTCAAAGAAGTAGAAGTCGATGAAAAAATAAATAAATAAATAAATAAAAAAATCGAAGTAGCAGAAGCCATAGAGGAAGTCAAAGAAGTAGAAGTCGATGAACAAATAAATAAATTAAAAAAGAAATCGAAGTAGCAGAAGCCATAGAGGAAGTCAAAGAAGTAGAAGTCGATGAAAAAATTAATAAATTAAAAAAAAAAATTGAAGTAGCAGAAGCCATAGAGGAAGTCAAAGAAGTAGAAGTCGATGAAAAAAAAAAAAAATCGAAGTAGCAGAAGCCATAGAGGAAGTCAAAGTAGAAGTCGATGAAAAAAAAAATCGAAGTAGCAGAAGCCATAGAGGAAGTCAAAGTAGAAGTCGATTAAAAAAAAAAAAAAAAAAAAAAAAAAAAAAATCGAAGTAGCACAAGCCATAGAGGAAGTCAAACAAGTAGAAGTCGATGAAAAAAATAAAAAATAAAAAAAAAATCGAAGTAGCAGAAACCATAGAGGAAGTCAAAGAAGTAGAAGTCGATGAAAAAAAAAAAAATCGAAGTAGCAGAAGCCATAGAGGAAGTCAAAGAAGTAGAAGTCGATGAAAAAAAAAAAATCGAAGTAGCAGAAGCCATAGAGGAAGTCAAAGAAGTAGAAGTCGATGAAAAAATAAATAAATAAATAAATAAAAAAATCGAAGTAGCAGCAGCCATAGAGGAAGTCAAAGAAGTAGAAGTCGATGAACAAATAAATAAATTAAAAAAGAAATCGAAGGAGCAGAAGCCATAGAGGAAGTCAAAGAAGTAGAAGTCGATGAAAAAATTAATAAATTTAAAAAAAAAATCGAAGGAGCAGAAGCCATAGAGGAAGTCAAAGAAGTAGAAGATGATTAAAAAAAAAAATTTAAAAAAAAAATAACGAAATAGCAGAAGCCATAGAGGAAGTCAAACAAGCAGAAGTCGATGAAAAAATAAATAATTTAAAAAAAAATCGAAGTAGCAGAAGCCATAGAGGAAGTCAAAGAAGTAGAAGTCGATGAAAAAAAAAAAAAATCGAAGTAGCAGAAGCCATAGAGGAAGTCAAAGAAGTAGAAGTCGATGAAAAAAAAATCGAAGTAGCAGAAGCCATAGAGGAAGTCAAAGAAGTAGAAGTCGATGAAAAAAAAAAAATCGAAGTAGCAGAAGCCATAGAGGAAGTCAAAGAAGTAGAAGTCGATGAAAAAATAAATAAATAAATAAATAAATAAAAAATCGAAGTAGCAGCAGCCATAGAGGAAGTCAAAGAAGTAGAAGTCGATGAACAAATAAATAAATTAAAAAAGAAATCGAAGGAGCAGAAGCCATAGAGGAAGTCAAAGAAGTCGAAGTCGATGAAAAAATTAATAAATTTAAAAAAAAAATCGAAGGAGCAGAAAATAAATAAAATAAATAAATAAATAAATAAAAAAATCGAAGTAGCAGCAGCCATAGAGGAAGTCAAAGAAGTAGAAGTCGATGAACAAATAAATAAATTAAAAAAGAAATCAAAGTAGCAGAAGCCATAGAGGAAGTCAAAGAAGTAGAAGTCGATGAAAAAATTAATAAATTTAAAAAAAAAATCGAAGGAGCAGAAGCCATAGAGGAAGTCAAAGAAGTAGAACATGATTAAAAAAAAAAAATTTAAAAAAAAAATAACGAAATAGCAGAAGCCATAGAGGAAGTCAAACAAGTAGAAGTCGATAAAAAAATAAATAAATAAAAAAAAATCGAAGTAGCAGAAGCCATCGAGGAAGTCAAAGAAGTAGAAGTCGATAAAAAAATTAATAAATAAAAAAAAAAATCGAATTAGCAGAAGCCATAGAGGAAGTCAAAGAAGTAGAAGTCGATGAAAAAATAAATAAATTAAAAAAAAAAAATCGAAGTAGCAGAAGCCATAGAGGAAGTCAAAGAAGTAGAAGTCGATGAAAAAATAAATAAATAAAAAAAAAATCGAAGTAGCAGAAGCCATAGAGGAAGTTAAAGAAGTAGAAGTCGATGAAAAAATAAATAAATAAATAAATAAATAAAAAAATCGAAGTAGCAGAAGCCATAGAGGAAGTCAAAGAAGTAGAAGTCGATGAAAAAATAAATAAATTTTTTAAAAAAATCGAAGGAGCAGAAGCCATAGAGGAAGTCAAAGAAGTAGAAGTCGATGAAAAAAAAAATCGAAGTAGCAGAAGCCATAGAGGAAGTCAAAGAAGTAGAAGTCGATGAAAAAAAAAATCGAAGTAGCAGAAGCCATAGAGGAAGTCAAAGAAGTAGAAGTCGATTAAAAAAAAAAATAAAAAAAAAAAATAACGAAATAGCAGAAGCCATAGAGGAAGTCAAACAAGTAGAAGTCGATGAAAAAATAAATAATTAAAAAAAAAATCGAAGTAGCAGAAGCCATAGAGGAAGTCAAAGAAGTAGAAGTCGATGAAAAAAAAAAAAAATCGAAGTAGCAGAAGCCATAGAGGAAGTCAAAGAAGTAGAAGTCGATGAAAAAAAATAAAAAAAATCGAAGTAGCAGAAGCCATAGAGGAAGTCAAAGAAGTAGAAGTCGATGAAAAAAAAAAAAAAATCGAAGTAGCAGAAGCCATAGAGGAAGTCAAAGTAGAAGTCGATGAAAAAAAAAATCGAAGTAGCAGAAGCCATAGAGGAAGTCAAAGTAGAAGTCGATTAAAAAAAAAAAAAAAAAAAAAAAAAAAAAAAAAAAAAAAAATCGAAGTAGCACAAGCCATAGAGGAACTCAAAGAAGTAGAAGTCGATGAAAAAAATAAAAAATAAAAAAAAATCTAAGTAGCAGAAACCATAGAGGAAGTCAAAGTAGAAGTCGATGAAAAAAAAAATCGAAGTAGCAGAAGCCATAGAGGAAGTCAAAGTAGAAGTCGATGAAAAAAAAAAAAATCGAAGTAGCAGAAGCCATAGAGGAAGTCAAAGAAGTAGAAGTCGATGAAAAAAAAAAAATCGAAGTAGCAGAAGCCATAGAGGAAGTCAAAGAAGTAGAAGTCGATGAAAAAATAAATAAATAAATAAATAAAAAAATCGAAGTAGCAGCAGCCATAGAGGAAGTCAAAGAAGTAGAAGTCGATGAACAAATAAATAAATTAAAAAAGAAATCGAAGTAGCAGAAGCCATAGAGGAAGTCAAAGAAGTAGAAGTCGATGAAAAAATTAATAAATTTTAAAAAAAAATCGAAGGAGCAGAAGCCATAGAGGAAGTCAAAGAAGTAGAAGATGATTAAAAAAAATAATAAAAAAAAAAAATAACGAAATAGCAGAAGCCATAGAGGAAGTCAAACAAGTAGAAGTCGATGAAAAAATAAATAATTTAAAAAAAAATCGAAGTAGCAGAAGCCATAGAGGAAGTCAAAGAAGTAGAAGTCGATGAAAAAAAAAAAAAAATCGAAGTAGCAGAAGCCATAGAGGAAGTCAAAGAAGTAGAAGTCGATGAAAAAAAAATCGAAGTAGCAGAAGCCATAGAGGAAGTCAAAGAAGTAGAAGTCGATGAAAAAATAAATAAATAAATAAATAAAAAAATCGAAGTAGCAGAAGCCATAGAGGAAGTCAAAGAAGTAGAAGTCGATGAACAAATAAATAAATTAAAAAAGAAATCGAAGTAGCAGAAGCCATAGAGGAAGTCAAAGAAGTAGAAGTCGATGAAAAAAAAAAAAAATTGAAGTAGCAGAAGCCATAGAGGAAGTCAAAGTAGAAGTCGATGAAAAAAAAAATCGAAGTAGCAGAAGCCATAGAGGAAGTCAAAGAAGTAGAAGTCCATGAAAAAAAAAAAATCGAAGTAGCAGAAGCCATAGAGGAAGTCAAAGAAGTAGAAGTCGATGAAAAAATAAATAAATAAATAAATAAAAAAATCGAAGTAGCAGCAGCCATAGAGGAAGTCAAAGAAGTAGAAGTCGATGAACAAATAAATAAATTAAAAAAGAAATCGAAGGAGCAGAAGCCATAGAGGAAGTCAAAGAAGTAGAAGTCGATGAAAAAATTAATAAATTTAAAAAAAAAATCGAAGGAGCAGAAGCCATAGAGGAAGTCAAAGAAGTAGAAGATGATTAAAAAAAAAAATTAAAAAAAAAAATAACGAAATAGCAGAAGCCATAGAGGAAGTCAAACAAGCAGAAGTCGATGAAAAAATAAATAATTTAAAAAAAAATCGAAGTAGCAGAAGCCATAGAGGAAGTCAAAGAAGTAGAAGTCGATGAAAAAAAAAAAAAATCGAAGTAGCAGAAGCCATAGAGGAAGTCAAAGAAGTAGAAGTCGATGAAAAAAAAATCGAAGTAGCAGAAGCCATAGAGGAAGTCAAAGAAGTAGAAGTCGATGAAAAAAAAAAATCGAAGTAGCAGAAGCCATAGAGGAAGTCAAAGAAGTAGAAGTCGATGAAAAAATAAATAAATAAATAAATAAATAAAAAAATCGAAGTAGCAGCAGCCATAGAGGAAGTCAAAGAAGTAGAAGTCGATGAACAAATAAATAAATTAAAAAAGAAATCGAAGGAGCAGAAGCCATAGAGGAAGTCAAAGAAGTAGAAGTCGATGAAAAAATTAATAAATTTAAAAAAAAAATCGAAGGAGCAGAAAATAAATAAAATAAATAAATAAATAAATAAAAAAATCGAAGTAGCAGCAGCCATAGAGGAAGTCAAAGAAGTAGAAGTCGATGAACAAATAAATAAATTAAAAAAGAAATCGAAGTAGCAGAAGCCATAGAGGAAGTCAAAGAAGTAGAAGTCGATGAAAAAATTAATAAATTTAAAAAAAAAATCGAAGGAGCAGAAGCCATAGAGGAAGTCAAAGAAGTAGAAGATGATTAAAAAAAAAAATAAAAAAAAAAAATAACGAAATAGCAGAAGCCATAGAGGAAGTCAAAGAAGTAGAAGTCGATGAAAAAATAAATAAATAAATAAATAAAAAAATCGAAGTAGCAGAAGCCATAGAGGAAGTCAAAGAAGTAGAAGTCGATGAACAAATAAATAAATTAAAAAAGAAATCGAAGTAGCAGAAGCCATAGAGGAAGTCAAAGAAGTAGAAGTCGATGAAAAAATTAATAAATTAAAAAAAAAAATCGAAGGAGCAGAAGCCATAGAGGAAGTCAAAGAAGTAGAACATGATTAAAAAAAAAAAATTTAAAAAAAAAATAACGAAATAGCAGAAGCCATAGAGGAAGTCAAACAAGTAGAAGTCGATAAAAAAATAAATAAATAAAAAAAAATCGAAGTAGCAGAAGCCATCGAGGAAGTCAAAGAAGTAGAAGTCGATAAAAAAATTAATAAATAAAAAAAAAAATCGAATTAGCAGAAGCCATAGAGGAAGTCAAAGAAGTAGAAGTCGATGAAAAAATAAATAAATTAAAAAAAAAAAATCGAAGTAGCAGAAGCCATAGAGGAAGTCAAAGAAGTAGAAGTCGATGAAAAAAAAAATAAAAAAAAAAAAATCGAAGTAGCAGAAGCCATAGAGGAAGTTAAAGAAGTAGAAGTCGATGAAAAAATAAATAAATAAATAAATAAATAAAAAAATCGAAGTAGCAGAAGCCATAGAGGAAGTCAAAGAAGTAGAAGTCGATGAAAAAATAAATAAATTTTTTTAAAAAATCGAAGGAGCAGAAGCCATAGAGGAAGTCAAAGAAGTAGAAGTCGATGAAAAAAAAAATCGAAGTAGCAGAAGCCATAGAGGAAGTCAAAGAAGTAGAAGTCGATGAAAAAAAAAATCGAAGTAGCAGAAGCCATAGAGGAAGTCAAAGAAGTAGAAGTCGATTAAAAAAAAAAATAAAAAAAAAAAATAACGAAATAGCAGAAGCCATAGAGGAAGTCAAACAAGTAGAAGTCGATGAAAAAATAAATAATTAAAAAAAAAATCGAAGTAGCAGAAGCCATAGAGGAAGTCAAAGAAGTAGAAGTCGATGAAAAAATAAATAAATAAAAAAAAATCGAAGTAGCAGAAGCCATCGAGGAAGTCAAAGAAGTAGAAGTCGATGAAAAAATAAATAAATAAATAAAAAATCGAAGTAGCAGAAGCCATAGAGGAAGTCAAAGAAGTAGAAGTCGATGAAAAAAGAAAATAAATTAAAAAAAAAATCGAAGTAGCAGAAGCCATAGAGGAAGTCAAAGAAGTAGAAGTCGATGAAAAAATAAATAAATAAAAAAAAATCGAAGTAGCAGAAGCCATAGAGGAAGTCAAAGAAGTAGAAGTCGATGAAAAAAAATAAAAATAAATAAATAAATAAAAAAATCGAAGTAGCAGAAGCCATGGAGGAAGTCAAAGAAGTAGAAGTCGATTAAAAAAAAAAAAATCGAAGTAGCAGAAGCCATAGAGGAAGTCAAAGAAGTAGAAGTCGATGAAAAAATAAATAAATAAAAAAAATTTAAGTAGCAGAAGCCATAGAGGAAGACAAAGAAGTAGAAGTCGATAAAAAAAAACAACAAAAAAACAAAGTAGCAGAAGCCATAGAGGAAGTCAAAGATGTAGAAGTCGATGAAAAAAGAAATAAAAAAAAATCGAAGTAGCAGAAGCCATAGAGGAAGTCAAAGAAGTAGAAGTCGATAAAAAAAAAAAAAAAAAAAGAAAAGAAAATCGAAGTAGCAGAAGCCATAGAGGAAGTCAAAGAAGTAGAAGTCGATAAAAAAAAAAAAAAAAAAAGAAAAGAAAATCGAAGTAGCAGAAGCCATAGAGGAAGTCAAAGTAGAAGTCGATGAAAAAAAAAATCGAAGTAGCAGAAGCCATAGAGGAAGTCAAAGTAGAAGTCGATTAAAAAAAAAAAAAAAAAAAAATCGAAGTAGCACAAGCCATAGAGGAAGTCAAAGAAGTAGAAGTCGATGAAAAAAATAAAAAATCAAAAAAAAATCGAAGTAGCAGAAACCATAGAGGAAGTCAAAGAAGTAGAAGTCGATGAAAAAAAAAAAATCGAAGTAGCAGAAGCCATAGAGGAAGTCAAAGAAGTAGAAGTCGATGAAAAAAAAAAATCGAAGTAGCAGAAGCCATAGAGGAAGTCAAAGAAGTAGAAGTCGATGAAAAAAAAAAAAAATAAATAAATAAAAAAATCGAAGTAGCAGCAGCCATAGAGGAAGTCAAAGAAGTAGAAGTCGATGAACAAATAAATAAATTAAAAAAGAAATCGAAGTAGCAGAAGCCATAGAGGAAGTCAAAGAAGTAGAAGTCGATGAAAAAATTAATAAATTTAAAAAAAAAATCGAAGGAGCAGAAGCCATAGAGGAAGTCAAAGAAGTAGAAGATGATTAAAAAAAAAAATAAAATAAAAAAATAACGAAATAGCAGAAGCCATAGAGGAAGTCAAACAAGTAGAAGTCGATGAAAAAATAAATAATTAAAAAAAAAATCGAAGTAGCAGAAGCCATAGAGGAAGTCAAAGAAGTAAAAGTCGATGAAAAAAAAAAAAAATCGAAGTAGCAGAAGCCATAGAGGAAGTCAAAGAAGTAGAAGTCGATGAAAAAAAATAAAAAAAATCGAAGTAGCAGAAGCCATAGAGGAAGTCAAAGAAGTAGAAGTCGATGAAAAAAAAAAAAAAATCGAAGTAGCAGAAGCCATAGAGGAAGTCAAAGTAGAAGTCGATGAAAAAAAAAATCGAAGTAGCAGAAGCCATAGAGGAAGTCAAAGTACAAGTCGATTAAAAAAAAAAAAAAAAAAAAAAAAAAAAAAAAAAATCGAAGTAGCACAAGCCATAGAGGAAGTCAAAGAAGTAGAAGTCGATGAAAAAAAAAAAAAATAAAAAAAAAATCGAAGTAGCAGAAACCATAGAGGAAGTCAAAGAAGTAGAAGTCGATGAAAAAAAAAAAAATCGAAGTAGCAGAAGCCATAGAGGAAGTCAAAGAAGTAGAAGTCGATGAAAAAAAAAAATCGAAGTAGCAGAAGCCATAGAGGAAGTCAAAGAAGTAGAAGTCGATGAAAAAATAAATAAATAAATAAATAAAAAAATCGAAGTAGCAGCAGCCATAGAGGAAGTCAAAGAAGTAGAAGTCGATGAACAAATAAATAAATTAAAAAAGAAATCGAAGTAGCAGAAGCCATAGAGGAAGTCAAAGAAGTAGAAGTCGATGAAAAAATTAATAAATTTAAAAAAAAAATCGAAGGAGCAGAAGCCATAGAGGAAGTCAAAGAAGTAGAAGATGATTAAAAAAAAAAATTAAAAAAAAAAATAACGAAATAGCAGAAGCCATAGAGGAAGTCAAACAAGTAGAAGTCGATGAAAAAATAAATAATTTAAAAAAAAATCGAAGTAGCAGAAGCCATAGAGGAAGTCAAAGAAGTAGAAGTCGATGAAAAAAAAAAAAAATCGAAGTAGCAGAAGCCATAGAGGAAGTCAAAGAAGTAGAAGTCGATGAAAAAAAAATCGAAGTAGCAGAAGCCATAGAGGAAGTCAAAGAAGTAGAAGTCGATGAAAAAATAAATAAATAAATAAATAAAAAAATCTAAGTAGCAGAAGCCATAGAGGAAGTCAAAGAAGTAGAAGTCGATGAACAAATAAATAAATTAAAAAAGAAATCGAAGTAGCAGAAGCCATAGAGGAAGTCAAAGAAGTAGAAGTCGATGAAAAAATTAATAAATTTAAAAAAAAAATCGAAGGAGCAGAAGCCATAGAGGAAGTCAAAGAAGTAGAAGATGATTAAAAAAAAAAATTTAAAAAAAAAATAACGAAATAGCAGAAGCCATAGAGGAAGTCAAACAAGTAGAAGTCGATGAAAAAATAAATAATTAAAAAAAAAATCGAAGTAGCAGAAGCCATAGAGGAAGTCAAAGAAGTAGAAGTCGATGAAAAAAAAAAAAATCGAAGTAGCAGAAGCCATAGTGGAAGTCAAAGAAGTAGAAGTCGATAAAAAAATAAATAAATAAAAAAAAATCGAAGTAGCAGAAGCCATCGAGGAAGTCAAAGAAGTAGAAGTCGATAAAAAAATTAATAAATAAAAAAAAAAATCGAATTAGCAGAAGCCATAGAGGAAGTCAAAGAAGTAGAAGTCGATGAAAAAATAAATAAATTAAAAAAAAAAAATCGAAGTAGCAGAAGCCATAGAGGAAGTCAAAGAAGTAGAAGTCGATGAAAAAATAAATTAAAAAAAAAAAATCGAAGTAGCAGAAGCCATAGAGGAAGTTAAAGAAGTAGAAGTCGATGAAAAAATAAATAAATAAATAAATAAAAAAATCGAAGTAGCAGAAGCCATAGAGGAAGTCAAAGAAGTAGAAGTCGATGAAAAAATAAATAAATTTTTTAAAAAAATCGAAGGAGCAGAAGCCATAGAGGAAGTCAAAGAAGTAGAAGTCGATGAAAAAAAAAATCGAAGTAGCAGAACCCATAGAGGAAGTCAAAGAAGTAGAAGTCGATCAAAAAAAAAATCGAAGTAGCAGAAGCCATAGAGGAAGTCAAAGAAGTAGAAGTCGATTAAAAAAAAAAATAAAAAAAAAAATAACGAAATAGCAGAAGCCATAGAGGAAGTCAAACAAGTAGAAGTCGATGAAAAAATAAATAATTTAAAAAAAAATCGAAGTAGCAGAAGCCATAGAGGAAGTCAAAGAAGTAGAAGTCGATGAAAAAATAAATAAATAAAAAAAAATCGAAGTAGCAGAAGCCATCGAGGAAGTCAAAGAAGTAGAAGTCGATGAAAAAATAAATAAATAAATAAAAAATCGAAGTAGCAGAAGCCATAGAGGAAGTCAAAGAAGTAGAAGTCTATGAAAAAATACATGAATTTAAAAAAATCAAAGTAGCAGAAGCCATAGAGGAAGTCAAAGAAGTAGAAGTCGATGAAAAAATAAATTAATAAACAAAAAAATCAAAGTAGCAGAAACCATAGAGGAAGTCAAAGAAGTAGAAGTCGATGAACAAATAAATAAATAAAAAAAAATCGAAGTAGCAGAAGCCATCGAGGAAGTCAAAGAAGTAGAAGTCGATGAAAAAATAAATAAATAAATAAAAAATCGAAGTAGC
The DNA here is from genome assembly GCA_033026305.1 of Cirrhinus molitorella. NCBI lineage: Eukaryota > Metazoa > Chordata > Actinopteri > Cypriniformes > Cyprinidae > Cirrhinus > Cirrhinus molitorella. Next base: position 40,153,003 of record CM065122.1, on the reverse strand, counting down.
AGAAGCCATAGAGGAAGTCAAAGAGGTAGAAGTCCATGAAAAAATACATGAATTTAAAAAAATCAAAGTAGCAGAAGCCATCGAGGAAGTCAAAGAAGTAGAAGTCGATGAAAAAATAAATAAATAAAAAAAAAATCGAAGGAGCAGAAGCCATAGAGGAAGTCAAAGAAGTAGAAGTCGATTAAAAAAAAAAATTTAAAAAAAAAATAACGAAATAGCAGAAGCCATAGAGGTAGTCAAACAAGTAGAAGTCGATGAAAAAATAAATAATTAAAAAAAAAAACGAAGTAGCAGAAGCTATAGAGGAAGTCAAAGAAGTAGAAGTCGATGAAAAAATAAATAAATTTAAAAAAATCGAAGTAGCAGAAGCCATCGAGGAAGTCAAAGAAGTAGAAGTCGATGAAAAAATAAATAAATAAATAAAAAAATCGAAGTAGCAGAAGCCATAGAGGAAGTTAAAGAAGTAGAAGTCGATGAAAAAATAAATAAATTTAAAAAAAAATCGAAGTAGCAGAAGCCATAGAGGAAGTCAAACAAGTAAAGTCGATGAAAAAATAAATAAATTTTTTAAAAAAATCGAAGTAGCAGAAGCCATAGAGGAAGTCAAAGAAGTAGAAGTCGATGAAAAAAAAATCGAAGTAGCAGAAGCCATAGAGGAAGTCAAAGAAGTAGAAGTCGATGAAAAAATAAATGAATAAATAAATAAAAAAATCGAAGTAGCAGAAGCCATAGAGGAAGTCAAAGAAGTAGAAGTCGATGAACAAATAAATAAATTAAAAAAGAAATCGAAGTAGCAGAAGCCATAGAGGAAGTCAAAGAAGTAGAAGTCGATGAAAAAATTAATAAATTTAGAAAAAAAATCGAAGGAGTAGAAGCCATAGAGGAAGTCAAAGAAGTAGAAGTCGATGAAAAAAAAAATCGAAGTAGCAGAAGCCATAGAGGAAGTCAAAGAAGTAGAAGATGATTAAAAAAAAAAAAAAAAATAAAAAAATAACGAAATAGGAGAAGCCATAGAGGAAGTCAAACAAGTAGAAGTCGATGAAAAAATAAATAAATTTAAAAAAAAATCGAAGTAGCAGAAGCCATAGAGGAAGTCAAAGAAGTAGAAGTCGATGAAAAAAAAAAAATCGAAGTAGCAGAGGCCATAGAGGAAGTCAAAGAAGTAGAAGTCGATGAAAAAATAAATAAAAAAAATCGAAGTAGCAGAAGCCATAGAGGAAGACAAAGAAGTAGAAGTCGATGAAAAAATAAATAAATTAAAAAAAAAATCGAAGTAGCAGAAGCCATAGAGGAAGTCAAAGAAGTAGAAGTCGATGAAAAAAAAAAAAAAAAAAAAAAAAAATCGAAGTAGCTGAAGCCATAGAGGAAGTCAAAGAAGTAGAAGTCGATGAAAAAAAAAAAAAATAAATAAATAAAAAAATCGAAGTAGCAGAAGCCATGGAGGAAGTCAAAGAAGTAGAAGTCGATGAAAAAATAAATAAATTTAAAAAAAAATCGAAGTAGCAGAAGCCATAGAGGAAGTCAAAGAAGTAGAAGTCGATAAAAAAAAAAAAAAAAAGAAGTAGCAGAAGCCATAAAGGAAGTCAAAGAAGTAGAAGTCGATGAAAAAATAAATAAATGTAAAAAAAAAATCGAAGTAGCAGAAGCCATAGAGGAAGTCAAAGAAGTAGAAGTCGATGAAAAAAAAATCGAAGTAGCAGAAGCCATAGAGGAAGTCAAAGAAGTAGAAGTCGATGAAAAAATTAATAAATTTAAAAAAAAAATCGAAGTAGCAGAAGCCATAGAGGAAGTCAAAGAAGTAGAAGTCGATGAAAAAAAAAATCGAAGTAGCAGAAGCCATAGAGGAAGTCAAAGAAGTAGAAGTCGATTAAAAAAAAAAATAAAAAAAAAAAATAACGAAATAGCAGAAGCCATAGAGGAAGTCAAACAAGTAGAAGTCGATGAAAAAATAAATAATTAAAAAAAAAATCGAAGTAGCAGAAGCCATAGAGGAAGTCAAAGAAGTAGAAGTCGATGAAAAAATAAATAAATAAAAAAAAATCGAAGTAGCAGAAGCCATCGAGGAAGTCAAAGAAGTAGAAGTCGATGAAAAAATAAATAAATAAATAAAAAATCGAAGTAGCAGAAGCCATAGAGGAAGTCAAAGAAGTAGAAGTCGATGAAAAAAGAAAATAAATTAAAAAAAAAATCGAAGTAGCAGAAGCCATAGAGGAAGTCAAAGAAGTAGAAGTCGATGAAAAAATAAATAAATAAAAAAAAATCGAAGTAGCAGAAGCCATAGAGGAAGTCAAAGAAGTAGAAGTCGATGAAAAAAAATAAAAATAAATAAATAAATAAAAAAATCGAAGTAGCAGAAGCCATGGAGGAAGTCAAAGAAGTAGAAGTCGATTAAAAAAAAAAAAATCGAAGTAGCAGAAGCCATAGAGGAAGTCAAAGAAGTAGAAGTCGATGAAAAAATAAATAAATAAAAAAAATTTAAGTAGCAGAAGCCATAGAGGAAGACAAAGAAGTAGAAGTCGATAAAAAAAAACAACAAAAAAACAAAGTAGCAGAAGCCATAGAGGAAGTCAAAGATGTAGAAGTCGATGAAAAAAGAAATAAAAAAAAATCGAAGTAGCAGAAGCCATAGAGGAAGTCAAAGAAGTAGAAGTCGATAAAAAAAAAAAAAAAAAAAGAAAAGAAAATCGAAGTAGCAGAAGCCATAGAGGAAGTCAAAGAAGTAGAAGTCGATAAAAAAAAAAAAAAAAAAAGAAAAGAAAATCGAAGTAGCAGAAGCCATAGAGGAAGTCAAAGTAGAAGTCGATGAAAAAAAAAATCGAAGTAGCAGAAGCCATAGAGGAAGTCAAAGTAGAAGTCGATTAAAAAAAAAAAAAAAAAAAATCGAAGTAGCACAAGCCATAGAGGAAGTCAAAGAAGTAGAAGTCGATGAAAAAAATAAAAAATCAAAAAAAAATCGAAGTAGCAGAAACCATAGAGGAAGTCAAAGAAGTAGAAGTCGATGAAAAAAAAAAAATCGAAGTAGCAGAAGCCATAGAGGAAGTCAAAGAAGTAGAAGTCGATGAAAAAAAAAAATCGAAGTAGCAGAAGCCATAGAGGAAGTCAAAGAAGTAGAAGTCGATGAAAAAAAAAAAAAATAAATAAATAAAAAAATCGAAGTAGCAGCAGCCATAGAGGAAGTCAAAGAAGTAGAAGTCGATGAACAAATAAATAAATTAAAAAAGAAATCGAAGTAGCAGAAGCCATAGAGGAAGTCAAAGAAGTAGAAGTCGATGAAAAAATTAATAAATTTTAAAAAAAAATCGAAGGAGCAGAAGCCATAGAGGAAGTCAAAGAAGTAGAAGATGATTAAAAAAAAAAATAAAATAAAAAAATAACGAAATAGCAGAAGCCATAGAGGAAGTCAAACAAGTAGAAGTCGATGAAAAAATAAATAATTAAAAAAAAAAACGAAGTAGCAGAAGCCATAGAGGAAGTCAAAGAAGTAAAAGTCGATGAAAAAAAAAAAAAATCGAAGTAGCAGAAGCCATAGAGGAAGTCAAAGAAGTAGAAGTCGATGAAAAAAAATAAAAAAAATCGAAGTAGCAGAAGCCATAGAGGAAGTCAAAGAAGTAGAAGTCGATGAAAAAAAAAAAAAAATCGAAGTAGCAGAAGCCATAGAGGAAGTCAAAGTAGAAGTCGATGAAAAAAAAAATCGAAGTAGCAGAAGCCATAGAGGAAGTCAAAGTACAAGTCGATTAAAAAAAAAAAAAAAATCGAAGTAGCACAAGCCATAGAGGAAGTCAAAGAAGTAGAAGTCGATGAAAAAAAAAAAAAATAAAAAAAAAATCGAAGTAGCAGAAACCATAGAGGAAGTCAAAGAAGTAGAAGTCGATGAAAAAAAAAAAAATCGAAGTAGCAGAAGCCATAGAGGAAGTCAAAGAAGTAGAAGTCGATGAAAAAAAAAAATCGAAGTAGCAGAAGCCATAGAGGAAGTCAAAGAAGTAGAAGTCGATGAAAAAATAAATAAATAAATAAATAAAAAAATCGAAGTAGCAGCAGCCATAGAGGAAGTCAAAGAAGTAGAAGTCGATGAACAAATAAATAAATTAAAAAAGAAATCGAAGTAGCAGAAGCCATAGAGGAAGTCAAAGAAGTAGAAGTCGATGAAAAAATTAATAAATTTAAAAAAAAAATCGAAGGAGCAGAAGCCATAGAGGAAGTCAAAGAAGTAGAAGATGATTAAAAAAAAAAATTAAAAAAAAAAATAACGAAATAGCAGAAGCCATAGAGGAAGTCAAACAAGTAGAAGTCGATGAAAAAATAAATAATTTAAAAAAAAATCGAAGTAGCAGAAGCCATAGAGGAAGTCAAAGAAGTAGAAGTCGATGAAAAAAAAAAAAAATCGAAGTAGCAGAAGCCATAGAGGAAGTCAAAGAAGTAGAAGTCGATGAAAAAAAAATCGAAGTAGCAGAAGCCATAGAGGAAGTCAAAGAAGTAGAAGTCGATGAAAAAATAAATAAATAAATAAATAAAAAAATCTAAGTAGCAGAAGCCATAGAGGAAGTCAAAGAAGTAGAAGTCGATGAACAAATAAATAAATTAAAAAAGAAATCGAAGTAGCAGAAGCCATAGAGGAAGTCAAAGAAGTAGAAGTCGATGAAAAAATTAATAAATTTAAAAAAAAAATCGAAGGAGCAGAAGCCATAGAGGAAGTCAAAGAAGTAGAAGATGATTAAAAAAAAAAATTTAAAAAAAAAATAACGAAATAGCAGAAGCCATAGAGGAAGTCAAACAAGTAGAAGTCGATGAAAAAATAAATAATTAAAAAAAAAATCGAAGTAGCAGAAGCCATAGAGGAAGTCAAAGAAGTAGAAGTCGATGAAAAAAAAAAAAATCGAAGTAGCAGAAGCCATAGTGGAAGTCAAAGAAGTAGAAGTCGATAAAAAAATAAATAAATAAAAAAAAATCGAAGTAGCAGAAGCCATCGAGGAAGTCAAAGAAGTAGAAGTCGATAAAAAAATTAATAAATAAAAAAAAAAATCGAATTAGCAGAAGCCATAGAGGAAGTCAAAGAAGTAGAAGTCGATGAAAAAATAAATAAATTAAAAAAAAAAAATCGAAGTAGCAGAAGCCATAGAGGAAGTCAAAGAAGTAGAAGTCGATGAAAAAATAAATTAAAAAAAAAAAATCGAAGTAGCAGAAGCCATAGAGGAAGTTAAAGAAGTAGAAGTCGATGAAAAAATAAATAAATAAATAAATAAAAAAATCGAAGTAGCAGAAGCCATAGAGGAAGTCAAAGAAGTAGAAGTCGATGAAAAAATAAATAAATTTTTTAAAAAAATCGAAGGAGCAGAAGCCATAGAGGAAGTCAAAGAAGTAGAAGTCGATGAAAAAAAAAATCGAAGTAGCAGAAGCCATAGAGGAAGTCAAAGAAGTAGAAGTCGATCAAAAAAAAAATCGAAGTAGCAGAAGCCATAGAGGAAGTCAAAGAAGTAGAAGTCGATTAAAAAAAAAAATAAAAAAAAAAAATAACGAAATAGCAGAAGCCATAGAGGAAGTCAAACAAGTAGAAGTCGATGAAAAAATAAATAATTTAAAAAAAAATCGAAGTAGCAGAAGCCATAGAGGAAGTCAAAGAAGTAGAAGTCGATGAAAAAATAAATAAATAAAAAAAAATCGAAGTAGCAGAAGCCATCGAGGAAGTCAAAGAAGTAGAAGTCGATGAAAAAATAAATAAATAAATAAAAAATCGAAGTAGCAGAAGCCATAGAGGAAGTCAAAGAAGTAGAAGTCTATGAAAAAATACATGAATTTAAAAAAATCAAAGTAGCAGAAGCCATAGAGGAAGTCAAAGAAGTAGAAGTCGATGAAAAAATAAATTAATAAACAAAAAAATCAAAGTAGCAGAAACCATAGAGGAAGTCAAAGAAGTAGAAGTCGATGAACAAATAAATAAATAAAAAAAAATCGAAGTAGCAGAAGCCATCGAGGAAGTCAAAGAAGTAGAAGTCGATGAAAAAATAAATAAATAAATAAAAAATCGAAGTAGCAGAAGCCATAGAGGAAGTCAAAGAGGTAGAAGTCCATGAAAAAATACATGAATTTAAAAAAATCAAAGTAGCAGAAGCCATCGAGGAAGTCAAAGAAGTAGAAGTCGATGAAAAAATAAATAAATAAAAAAAAAATCGAAGGAGCAGAAGCCATAGAGGAAGTCAAAGAAGTAGAAGTCGATTAAAAAAAAAAATTTAAAAAAAAAATAACGAAATAGCAGAAGCCATAGAGGTAGTCAAACAAGTAGAAGTCGATGAAAAAATAAATAATTAAAAAAAAAAACGAAGTAGCAGAAGCTATAGAGGAAGTCAAAGAAGTAGAAGTCGATGAAAAAATAAATAAATTTAAAAAAATCGAAGTAGCAGAAGCCATCGAGGAAGTCAAAGAAGTAGAAGTCGATGAAAAAATAAATAAATAAATAAAAAAATCGAAGTAGCAGAAGCCATAGAGGAAGTTAAAGAAGTAGAAGTCGATGAAAAAATAAATAAATTTAAAAAAAAATCGAAGTAGCAGAAGCCATAGAGGAAGTCAAACAAGTAAAGTCGATGAAAAAATAAATAAATTTTTTAAAAAAATCGAAGTAGCAGAAGCCATAGAGGAAGTCAAAGAAGTAGAAGTCGATGAAAAAAAAATCGAAGTAGCAGAAGCCATAGAGGAAGTCAAAGAAGTAGAAGTCGATGAAAAAATAAATGAATAAATAAATAAAAAAATCGAAGTAGCAGAAGCCATAGAGGAAGTCAAAGAAGTAGAAGTCGATGAACAAATAAATAAATTAAAAAAGAAATCGAAGTAGCAGAAGCCATAGAGGAAGTCAAAGAAGTAGAAGTCGATGAAAAAATTAATAAATTTAGAAAAAAAATCGAAGGAGTAGAAGCCATAGAGGAAGTCAAAGAAGTAGAAGTCGATGAAAAAAAAAATCGAAGTAGCAGAAGCCATAGAGGAAGTCAAAGAAGTAGAAGATGATTAAAAAAAAAAAAAAAAATAAAAAAATAACGAAATAGGAGAAGCCATAGAGGAAGTCAAACAAGTAGAAGTCGATGAAAAAATAAATAAATTTAAAAAAAAATCGAAGTAGCAGAAGCCATAGAGGAAGTTAAAGAAGTAGAAGTCGATGAAAAAAAAAAAATCGAAGTAGCAGAGGCCATAGAGGAAGTCAAAGAAGTAGAAGTCGATGAAAAAATAAATAAAAAAAATCGAAGTAGCAGAAGCCATAGAGGAAGACAAAGAAGTAGAAGTCGATGAAAAAATAAATAAATTAAAAAAAAAATCGAAGTAGCAGAAGCCATAGAGGAAGTCAAAGAAGTAGAAGTCGATGAAAAAAAAAAAAAAAAAAAAAAATCGAAGTAGCTGAAGCCATAGAGGAAGTCAAAGAAGTAGAAGTCGATGAAAAAAAAAAAAAATAAATAAATAAAAAAATCGAAGTAGCAGAAGCCATGGAGGAAGTCAAAGAAGTAGAAGTCGATGAAAAAATAAATAAATTTAAAAAAAAATCGAAGTAGCAGAAGCCATAGAGGAAGTCAAAGAAGTAGAAGTCGATAAAAAAAAAAAAAAAAAGAAGTAGCAGAAGCCATAAAGGAAGTCAAAGAAGTAGAAGTCGATGAAAAAATAAATAAATGTAAAAAAAAAATCGAAGTAGCAGAAGCCATAGAGGAAGTCAAAGAAGTAGAAGTCGATGAAAAAAAAATCGAAGTAGCAGAAGCCATAGAGGAAGTCAAAGAAGTAGAAGTCGATGAAAAAATTAATAAATTTAAAAAAAAAATCGAAGGAGCAGAAGCCATAGAGGAAGTCAAAGAAGTAGAAGATGATTAAAAAAAAAAATAAAAAAAAAAAATAACGAAATAGCAGAAGCCATAGAGGAAGTCAAACAAGTAGAAGTCGATGAAAAAATAAATAATTAAAAAAAAAATTGAAGTAGCAGAAGCCATAGAGGAAGTCAAACAAGTAAAGTCGATGAAAAAATAAATAAATTTTTTTAAAAAATCGAAGTAGCAGAAGCCATAGAGGAAGTCAAAGAAGTAGAAGTCGATGAAAAAATAAATGAATAAATAAATAAAAAAATCGAAGTAGCAGAAGCCATAGAGGAAGTCAAAGAAGTAGAAGTCGATGAACAAATAAATAAATTAAAAAAGAAATCGAAGTAGCAGAAGCCATAGAGGAAGTCAAAGAAGTAGAAGTCGATGAAAAAAAAAATCGAAGTAGCAGAAGCCATAGAGGAAGTCAAAGAAGTAGAAGATGATTAAAAAAAAAAAAAAAAAAAAAAATAACGAAATAGGAGAAGCCATAGAGGAAGTCAAACAAGTAGAAGTCGATGAAAAAATAAATAAATTTTAAAAAAAATCGAAGTAGCAGAAGCCATAGAGGAAGTCAAAGAAGTAGAAGTCGATGAAAAAAAAAAAATCGAAGTAGCAGAGACCATAGAGGAAGTCAAAGAAGTAGAAGTCGATGAAAAAATAAATAAAAAAAATCGAAGTAGCAGAAGCCATAGAGGAAGACAAAGAAGTAGAAGTCGATGAAAAAATAAATAAATTAAAAAAAAAATCGAAGTAGCAGAAGCCATAGAGGAAGTCAAAGAAGTAGAAGTCGATGAAAAAAAAAAAAAAAAAAAAAAAAATCGAAGTAGCAGAAGCCATAGAGGAAGTCAAAGAAGTAGAAGTCGATGAAAAAAAAAATAAATAAATAAATAAAAAAATCGAAGTAGCAGAAGCCATGGAGGAAGTCAAAGAAGTAGAAGTCGATGAAAAAATAAATAAATTTAAAAAAAAATCGAAGTAGCAGAAGCCATAGAGGAAGTCAAAGAAGTAGAAGTCGATAAAAAAAAAAAAAAAAAGAAGTAGCAGAAGCCATAAAGGAAGTCAAAGAAGTAGAAGTCGATGAAAAAATAAATAAATGTAAAAAAAAAATCGAAGTAGCAGAAGCCATAGAGGAAGTCAAAGAAGTAGAAGTCGATGAAAAAAAAATCGAAGTAGCAGAAGCCATAGAGGAAGTCAAAGAAGTAGAAGTCGATGAAAAAATTAATAAATTTAAAAAAAAAATCGAAGGAGCAGAAGCCATAGAGGAAGTCAAAGAAGTAGAAGATGATTAAAAAAAAAAATTAAAAAAAAAAATAACGAAATAGCAGAAGCCATAGAGGAAGTCAAACAAGTAGAAGTCGATGAAAAAATAAATAATTAAAAAAAAAATTGAAGTAGCAGAAGCCATAGAGGAAGTCAAAGAAGTAGAAGTCGATGAAAAAATAAATAAATTTAAAAAAAAATCGAAGTAGCAGAAGCCATAGAGGAAGTCAAAGAAGTAGAAGTCGACGAAAAAAAAAATCGAAGTAGCAGAAGCCATAGAGGAAGTCAAAGAAGTAGAAGTCGACGAAAAAAAAAAATCGAAGTAGCAGAAGCCATAGAGGAAGTCAAAGAAGTAGAAGTCGATTAAAAAAAAAAAAAAAAAAAAAAAAAAAACCCGAAGTAGCAGAAGCCATAGAGGAAGTCAAAGAAGTAGAAGTCGATGAAAAAATAAATAAATTAAAAAAAAAAAATCGAAGGAGCAGAAACCATAGAGGAAGTCAAAGAAGTAGAAGTCGATGAAAAAAAAAAATCGAAGATAAAAAATCGAAAAAATCGAAGATAAAAAAAAATAAAAAAAATCGAAGTAGCAGAAGCCATAGAGGAAGTCAAAGAAGTAGAAGTCGATGAAAAAAATAAATAAATAAAAAAAATCGAAGTAGCAGAAGCCATAGAGGAAGTCAAAGAAGTAGAAGTCGATGAAAAAATAAATAAGTAAATAAATTAAAAAATTGAAGTAGCAGAAGCCATAGAGGAAGTCAAAGAAGTAGAAGTCGATGAAAAAATAAATAAATTAAAAAAAAAGTCGAAGTAGCAGAAGCCATAGAGGAAGTCAAAGAAGTAGAAGTCGATGAAAAAAAAAAAATCGAAGTAGCAGAAGCCATAGAGGAAGTCAAAGAAGTAGAAGTCGATGAAAAAATAAATAAATAAAAAAAAATCGAAGTAGCAGAAGCCATCGAGGAAGTCAAAGAAGTAGAAGTCGATGAAAAAATAAATAAATAAAAAAAAAAAATCAAAGTAGCAGAAGCCATAGAGGAAGTTAAAGAAGTAGAAGTCGATGAAAAAATAAATAAATTTAAAAAAAAAAAATCGAAGGAGCAGAAGCCATAGAGGAAGTCAAAGAAGTAGAAGTCGATGAAAAAAAAAAATCGAAGTAGCAGAAGCCATAGAGGAAGTCAAAGAAGAAGAAGTCGATAAAAAAAAAATAAAAAAAATCGAAGTAGCAGAAGCCATAGAGGAAGTCAAAGAAGTAGAAGTCGATAAAAAAAAAAAAAATCGAAGTAGCAGAAGCCATAGAGGAAGTCAAAGAAGTAGAAGTCGATGAAAAAAAAATCGAAGTAGCAGAAGCCATAGAGGAAGTCAAAGAAGTAGAAGTCGATGAAAAAATAAATTAATTAAAAAAAAAAAAATCGAAGGAGCAGAAGCCATAGAGGAAGTCAAAGAAGTAGAAGTCGATAAAAAAAAAAAAAAAAAAAAAAAACGAAGTAGCAGAAGCCATAGAGGAAGTAAAAGAAGTAGAAGTCGATGAAAAAATAAATAAATAAATAAAAAAAATCGAAGTAGCAGAAGCCATAGAGAAAGTCAAAGAAGTAGAAGTCGATGAAAAAATAAATAAATTTAAAAAAAAAAAATCGAAGGAGCAGAAACCATAGAGGAAGTCAAAGAAGTAGAAGTCGATGAAAAAAAAAAAATCGAAGATAAAAAATCGGAAAAATCGAAGATAAAAAAAAAAAAAAAAAATCGAAGTAGCAGAAGCCATAGAGGAAGTCAAAGAAGTAGAAGTCGATGAAAAAATAAATAAGTAAATAAATTAAAAAATTGAAGTAGCAGAAGCCATAGAGGAAGTCAAAGAAGTAGAAGTCGATGAAAAAATAAATAAATTAAAAAAAAGTCGAAGTAGCAGAAGCCATAGAGGAAGTCAAAGAAGTAGAAGTCGATGAAAAAATACATGAATTAAAAAAAAAAAATCGAAGGAGCAGAAACCATAGAGGAAGTCAAAGAAGTAGAAGTCGATGAAAAAAAAAAAATCGAAGATAAAAAATCGAAAAAATCGAAGATAAAAAAAAATAAAAAAAATCGAAGTAGCAGAAGCCATAGAGGAAGTCAAAGAAGTAGAAGTCGGTGAAAAAAATAAATAAATAAAAAAAATCGAAGTAGCAGAAGCCATAGAGGAAGTCAAAGAAGTAGAAGTCGATGAAAAAATAAATAAATTAAAAAAAAAGTCGAACTAGCAGAAGCCGTAGAGGAAGTCAAAGAAGTAGAAGTCGATGAAAAAATAAATGAATTTAAAAAAAAAACGAAGTAGCAGAAGCTATAGAGGAAGTCAAAGAAGTAGAAGTCGATGAAAAAATAAATAAATAAATAAAAAAATCGAAGTAGCAGAAGCCATCGAGGAAGTCAAAGAAGTAGAAGTCGATGAAAAAATTAATAAATAAATAAAAAAATCGAAGTAGCAGAAGCCATAGAGGAAGTTAAAGAAGTAGAAGTCGATGAAAAAATAAATAAATTAAAAAAAAAAAAATCGAAGGAGCAGAAGCCATAGAGGAAGTCAAAGAAGTAGAAGTCGATGAAAAAATAAATACATTTTTTAAAAAAATCGAAGTAGCAGAAGCCATAGAGGAAGTCAAAGAAGTAGAAGTCGATGAAAAAAAAATCGAAGTAGCAGAAGCCATAGAGGAAGTCAAAGAAGTAGAAGTCGATAAAAAAAAAAAAAAAAAAAAAAAAAAATCGAAGTAGCAGAAGCCATAGAGGAAGTCAAAGAAGTAGAAGTCGATGAAAAAATAAATAAATTAAAAAAAAAGTCGAAGTAGCAGAAGCCATAGAGGAAGTCAAAGAAGTAGAAGTCGATGAAAAAATACATGAATTTAAAAAAATCAAAGTAGCAGAAGCCATAGAGGAAGTCAAACAAGTAAAGTCGATGAAAAAATAAATAAATTTAAAAAAAAAACGAAGTAGCAGAAGCTATAGAGGAAGTCAAAGAAGTAGAAGTCGATGAAAAAAAAAAAATCGAAGTAGCAGAAGCCATAGAGGAAGTCAAAGAAGTAGAAGTCGATAAAAAAAAAAAAAAAAAAAAAAAAACGAAGTAGCAGAAGCCATAGAGGAAGTAAAAGAAGTAGAAGTCGATGAAAAAATAAATAAATAAATAAAAAAAATCGAAGTAGCAGAAGCCATAGAGGAAGTCAAAGAAGTAGAAGTCGATGAAAAAAAAAATCGAAGTAGCAGAAGCCATAGAGGAAGTCAAAGAAGTAGAAGTCGATTAAAAAAAAAAATAAAAAAAAAAAATAACGAAATAGCAGAAGCCATAGAGGAAGTCAAACAAGTAGAAGTCGATGAAAAAATAAATAATTAAAAAAAAAATCGAAGTAGCAGAAGCCATAGAGGAAGTCAAAGAAGTAGAAGTCGATGAAAAAATAAATAAATAAAAAAAAATCGAAGTAGCAGAAGCCATCGAGGAAGTCAAAGAAGTAGAAGTCGATGAAAAAATAAATAAATAAATAAAAAATCGAAGTAGCAGAAGCCATAGAGGAAGTCAAAGAAGTAGAAGTCGATGAAAAAATAAATTAATAAACAAAAAAATCAAAGTAGCAGAAACCATAGAGGAAGTCAAAGAAGTAGAAGTCGATGAACAAATAAATAAATAAAAAAAAATCGAAGTAGCAGAAGCCATCGAGGAAGTCAAAGAAGTAGAAGTCGATGAAAAAATAAATAAATAAATAAAAAAATCGAAGTAGCAGAAGCCATCGAGGAAGTCAAAGAAGTAGAAGTCGATGAAAAAATAAATAAATAAATAAAAAAATCGAAGTAGCAGAAGCCATAGAGGAAGTTAAAGAAGTAGAAGTCGATGAAAAAATAAATAAATTAAAAAAAAAAAAATCGAAGGAGCAGAAGCCATAGAGGAAGTCAAAGAAGTAGAAGTCGATGAAAAAAAAAAATCGAAGTAGCAGAAGCCATAGAGGAAGTCAAAGAAGAAGAAGTCGATAAAAAAAAAATAAAAAAAATCGAAGTAGCAGAAGCCATAGAGGAAGTCAAAGAAGTAGAAGTCGATGAAAAAATAAATACATTTTTAAAAAAAATCGAAGTAGCAGAAGCCATAGAGGAAGTCAAAGAAGTAGAAGTCGATGAAAAAAAAATCGAAGTAGCAGAAGCCATAGAGGAAGTCAAAGAAGTAGAAGTCGATAAAAAAAAAAAAAAAAAAAAAAAAAAAAATCGAAGTAGCAGAAGCCATAGAGGAAGTCAAAGAAGTAGAAGTCGATGAAAAAATAAATAAATTAAAAAAAAAGTCGAAGTAGCAGAAGCCATAGAGGAAGTCAAAGAAGTAGAAGTCGATGAAAAAATACATGAATTTAAAAAAATCAAAGTAGCAGAAGCCATAGAGGAAGTCAAACAAGTAAAGTCGATGAAAAAATAAATAAATTTAAAAAAAAAACGAAGTAGCAGAAGCTATAGAGGAAGTCAAAGAAGTAGAAGTCGATGAAAAAAAAAAAATCGAAGTAGCAGAAGCCATAGAGGAAGTCAAAGAAGTAGAAGTCGATAAAAAAAAAAAAAAAAAAAAAAAAAACGAAGTAGCAGAAGCCATAGAGGAAGTAAAAGAAGTAGAAGTCGATGAAAAAATAAATAAATAAATAAAAAAAATCGAAGTAGCAGAAGCCATAGAGGAAGTCAAAGAAGTAGAAGTCGATGAAAAAATAAATAAATAAATAAAAAAAATCGAAGTAGCAGAAGCCATAGAGGAAGTCAAAGAAGTAGAAGTCGATGAAAAAAAAAATCGAAGTAGCAGAAGCCATAGAGGAAGTCAAAGAAGTAGAAGTCGATTAAAAAAAAAAATAAAAAAAAAAAATAACGAAATAGCAGAAGCCATAGAGGAAGTCAAACAAGTAGAAGTCGATGAAAAAATAAATAATTAAAAAAAAAATCGAAGTAGCAGAAGCCATAGAGGAAGTCAAAGAAGTAGAAGTCGATGAAAAAATAAATAAATAAAAAAAAATCGAAGTAGCAGAAGCCATCGAGGAAGTCAAAGAAGTAGAAGTCGATGAAAAAATAAATAAATAAATAAAAAATCGAAGTAGCAGAAGCCATAGAGGAAGTCAAAGAAGTAGAAGTCGATGAAAAAATAAATTAATAAACAAAAAAATCAAAGTAGCAGAAACCATAGAGGAAGTCAAAGAAGTAGAAGTCGATGAACAAATAAATAAATAAAAAAAAATCGAAGTAGCAGAAGCCATCGAGGAAGTCAAAGAAGTAGAAGTCGATGAAAAAATAAATAAATAAATAAAAAATCGAAGTAGCAGAAGCCATAGAGGAAGTCAAAGAAGTAGAAGTCCATGAAAAAATACATGAATTTAAAAAAATCAAAGTAGCAGAAGCCATCGAGGAAGTCAAAGAAGTAGAAGTCGATGAAAAAATAAATAAATAAAAAAAAAATCGAAGGAGCAGAAGCCATAGAGGAAGTCAAAGAAGTAGAAGTCGATTAAAAAAAAAAATTTAAAAAAAAAATAACGAAATAGCAGAAGCCATAGAGGAAGTCAAACAAGTAGAAGTCGATGAAAAAATAAATAATTAAAAAAAAAATTGAAGTAGCAGAAGCCATAGAGGAAGTCAAACAAGTAGAAGTCGATGAAAAAATAAATAATTAAAAAAAAAAACGAAGTAGCAGAAGCTATAGAGGAAGTCAAAGAAGTAGAAGTCGATGAAAAAATAAATAAATTTAAAAAAATCGAAGTAGCAGAAGCCATCGAGGAAGTCAAAGAAGTAGAAGTCGATGAAAAAATAAATAAATAAATAAAAAAATCGAAGTAGCAGAAGCCATAGAGGAAGTTAAAGAAGTAGAAGTCGATGAAAAAATAAATAAATTAAAAAAAAAATCGAAGTAGCAGAAGCCATAGAGGAAGTCAAACAAGTAAAGTCGATGAAAAAATAAATAAATTTTTTAAAAAAATCGAAGTAGCAGAAGCCATAGAGGAAGTCAAAGAAGTAGAAGTCGATGAAAAAAAAATCGAAGTAGCAGAAGCCATAGAGGAAGTCAAAGAAGTAGAAGTCGATGAAAAAATAAATGAATAAATAAATAAAAAAATCGAAGTAGCAGAAGCCATAGAGGAAGTCAAAGAAGTAGAAGTCGATGAACAAATAAATAAATTAAAAAAGAAATCGAAGTAGCAGAAGCCATAGAGGAAGTCAAAGAAGTAGAAGTCGATGAAAAAATTAATAAATTTAAAAAAAAAATCGAAGGAGCAGAAGCCATAGAGGAAGTCAAAGAAGTAGAAGTCGATGAAAAAAAAAATCGAAGTAGCAGAAGCCATAGAGGAAGTCAAAGAAGTAGAAGATGATTAAAAAAAAAAAACAAAAAAAAAAATAACGAAATAGGAGAAGCCATAGAGGAAGTCAAACAAGTAGAAGTCGATGAAAAAATAAATAAATTTAAAAAAAAATCGAAGTAGCAGAAGCCATAGAGGAAGTCAAAGAAGTAGAAGTCGATGAAAAAAAAAAATCGAAGTAGCAGAGGCCATAGAGGAAGTCAAAGAAGTAGAAGTCGATGAAAAAATAAATAAAAAAAATCGAAGTAGCAGAAGCCATAGAGGAAGACAAAGAAGTAGAAGTCGATGAAAAAATAAATAAATTAAAAAAAAAATCGAAGTAGCAGAAGCCATAGAGGAAGTCAAAGAAGTAGAAGTCGATGAAAAAATAAAAAAAAAAAAAAAAAATCGAAGTAGCAGAAGCCATAGAGGAAGTCAAAGAAGTAGAAGTCGATGAAAAAAAAAAAAAATAAATAAATAAAAAAATCGAAGTAGCAGAAGCCATGGAGGAAGTCAAAGAAGTAGAAGTCGATGAAAAAATAAATAAATTTAAAAAAAAATCGAAGTAGCAGAAGCCATAGAGGAAGTCAAAGAAGTAGAAGTCGATAAAAAAAAAAAAAAAAAGAAGTAGCAGAAGCCATAAAGGAAGTCAAAGAAGTAGAAGTCGATGAAAAAATAAATAAATGTAAAAAAAAAATCGAAGTAGCAGAAGCCATAGAGGAAGTCAAAGAAGTAGAAGTCGATGAAAAAAAAATCGAAGTAGCAGAAGCCATAGAGGAAGTCAAAGAAGTAGAAGTCGATGAAAAAATTAATAAATTTAAAAAAAAAATCGAAGGAGCAGAAGCCATAGAGGAAGTCAAAGAAGTAGAAGATGATTAAAAAAAAAAATAAAAAAAAAAAATAACGAAATAGCAGAAGCCATAGAGGAAGTCAAACAAGTAGAAGTCGATGAAAAAATAAATAATTAAAAAAAAAATTGAAGTAGCAGAAGCCATAGAGGAAGTCAAAGAAGTAGAAGTCGATGAAAAAATAAATAAATTTAAAAAAAAATCGAAGTAGCAGAAGCCATAGAGGAAGTCAAAGAAGTAGAAGTCGACGAAAAAAAAAATCGAAGTAGCAGAAGCCATAGAGGAAGTCAAAGAAGTAGAAGTCGACGAAAAAAAAAAATCGAAGTAGCAGAAGCCATAGAGGAAGTCAAAGAAGTAGAAGTCGATTAAAAAAAAAAAAAAAAAAAAAAAAAAAACCCGAAGTAGCAGAAGCCATAGAGGAAGTCAAAGAAGTAGAAGTCGATGAAAAAATAAATAAATTAAAAAAAAAAAATCGAAGGAGCAGAAACCATAGAGGAAGTCAAAGAAGTAGAAGTCGATGAAAAAAAAAAATCGAAGATAAAAAATCGAAAAAATCGAAGATAAAAAAAAATAAAAAAAATCGAAGTAGCAGAAGCCATAGAGGAAGTCAAAGAAGTAGAAGTCGATGAAAAAAATAAATAAATAAAAAAAATCGAAGTAGCAGAAGCCATAGAGGAAGTCAAAGAAGTAGAAGTCGATGAAAAAATAAATAAGTAAATAAATTAAAAAATTGAAGTAGCAGAAGCCATAGAGGAAGTCAAAGAAGTAGAAGTCGATGAAAAAATAAATAAATTAAAAAAAAAGTCGAAGTAGCAGAAGCCATAGAGGAAGTCAAAGAAGTAGAAGTCGATGAAAAAAAAAAAATCGAAGTAGCAGAAGCCATAGAGGAAGTCAAAGAAGTAGAAGTCGATGAAAAAATAAATAAATAAAAAAAAATCGAAGTAGCAGAAGCCATCGAGGAAGTCAAAGAAGTAGAAGTCGATGAAAAAATAAATAAATAAAAAAAAAAAATCAAAGTAGCAGAAGCCATAGAGGAAGTTAAAGAAGTAGAAGTCGATGAAAAAATAAATAAATTTAAAAAAAAAAAATCGAAGGAGCAGAAGCCATAGAGGAAGTCAAAGAAGTAGAAGTCGATGAAAAAAAAAAATCGAAGTAGCAGAAGCCATAGAGGAAGTCAAAGAAGAAGAAGTCGATAAAAAAAAAATAAAAAAAATCGAAGTAGCAGAAGCCATAGAGGAAGTCAAAGAAGTAGAAGTCGATAAAAAAAAAAAAA
The DNA here is from genome assembly GCA_033026305.1 of Cirrhinus molitorella. NCBI lineage: Eukaryota > Metazoa > Chordata > Actinopteri > Cypriniformes > Cyprinidae > Cirrhinus > Cirrhinus molitorella. The sequence goes on along the minus strand of CM065122.1, from coordinate 40,135,512 downwards.
ATCGAAGTAGCAGAAGCCATAGAGGAAGTCAAAGAAGTAGAAGTCGATGAAAAAAAAATCGAAGTAGCAGAAGCCATAGAGGAAGTCAAAGAAGTAGAAGTCGATGAAAAAATAAATTAATTAAAAAAAAAAAAATCGAAGGAGCAGAAGCCATAGAGGAAGTCAAAGAAGTAGAAGTCGATAAAAAAAAAAAAAAAAAAAAAAAACGAAGTAGCAGAAGCCATAGAGGAAGTAAAAGAAGTAGAAGTCGATGAAAAAATAAATAAATAAATAAAAAAAATCGAAGTAGCAGAAGCCATAGAGAAAGTCAAAGAAGTAGAAGTCGATGAAAAAATAAATAAATTTAAAAAAAAAAAATCGAAGGAGCAGAAACCATAGAGGAAGTCAAAGAAGTAGAAGTCGATGAAAAAAAAAAAATCGAAGATAAAAAATCGGAAAAATCGAAGATAAAAAAAAAAAAAAAAAATCGAAGTAGCAGAAGCCATAGAGGAAGTCAAAGAAGTAGAAGTCGATGAAAAAATAAATAAGTAAATAAATTAAAAAATTGAAGTAGCAGAAGCCATAGAGGAAGTCAAAGAAGTAGAAGTCGATGAAAAAATAAATAAATTAAAAAAAAGTCGAAGTAGCAGAAGCCATAGAGGAAGTCAAAGAAGTAGAAGTCGATGAAAAAATACATGAATTAAAAAAAAAAAATCGAAGGAGCAGAAACCATAGAGGAAGTCAAAGAAGTAGAAGTCGATGAAAAAAAAAAAATCGAAGATAAAAAATCGAAAAAATCGAAGATAAAAAAAAATAAAAAAAATCGAAGTAGCAGAAGCCATAGAGGAAGTCAAAGAAGTAGAAGTCGGTGAAAAAAATAAATAAATAAAAAAAATCGAAGTAGCAGAAGCCATAGAGGAAGTCAAAGAAGTAGAAGTCGATGAAAAAATAAATAAATTAAAAAAAAAGTCGAACTAGCAGAAGCCGTAGAGGAAGTCAAAGAAGTAGAAGTCGATGAAAAAATAAATGAATTTAAAAAAAAAACGAAGTAGCAGAAGCTATAGAGGAAGTCAAAGAAGTAGAAGTCGATGAAAAAATAAATAAATAAATAAAAAAATCGAAGTAGCAGAAGCCATCGAGGAAGTCAAAGAAGTAGAAGTCGATGAAAAAATTAATAAATAAATAAAAAAATCGAAGTAGCAGAAGCCATAGAGGAAGTTAAAGAAGTAGAAGTCGATGAAAAAATAAATAAATTAAAAAAAAAAAAATCGAAGGAGCAGAAGCCATAGAGGAAGTCAAAGAAGTAGAAGTCGATGAAAAAATAAATACATTTTTTAAAAAAATCGAAGTAGCAGAAGCCATAGAGGAAGTCAAAGAAGTAGAAGTCGATGAAAAAAAAATCGAAGTAGCAGAAGCCATAGAGGAAGTCAAAGAAGTAGAAGTCGATAAAAAAAAAAAAAAAAAAAAAAAAAATCGAAGTAGCAGAAGCCATAGAGGAAGTCAAAGAAGTAGAAGTCGATGAAAAAATAAATAAATTAAAAAAAAAGTCGAAGTAGCAGAAGCCATAGAGGAAGTCAAAGAAGTAGAAGTCGATGAAAAAATACATGAATTTAAAAAAATCAAAGTAGCAGAAGCCATAGAGGAAGTCAAACAAGTAAAGTCGATGAAAAAATAAATAAATTTAAAAAAAAAACGAAGTAGCAGAAGCTATAGAGGAAGTCAAAGAAGTAGAAGTCGATGAAAAAAAAAAAATCGAAGTAGCAGAAGCCATAGAGGAAGTCAAAGAAGTAGAAGTCGATAAAAAAAAAAAAAAAAAAAAAAAAACGAAGTAGCAGAAGCCATAGAGGAAGTAAAAGAAGTAGAAGTCGATGAAAAAATAAATAAATAAATAAAAAAAATCGAAGTAGCAGAAGCCATAGAGGAAGTCAAAGAAGTAGAAGTCGATGAAAAAAAAAATCGAAGTAGCAGAAGCCATAGAGGAAGTCAAAGAAGTAGAAGTCGATTAAAAAAAAAAATAAAAAAAAAAAATAACGAAATAGCAGAAGCCATAGAGGAAGTCAAACAAGTAGAAGTCGATGAAAAAATAAATAATTAAAAAAAAAATCGAAGTAGCAGAAGCCATAGAGGAAGTCAAAGAAGTAGAAGTCGATGAAAAAATAAATAAATAAAAAAAAATCGAAGTAGCAGAAGCCATCGAGGAAGTCAAAGAAGTAGAAGTCGATGAAAAAATAAATAAATAAATAAAAAATCGAAGTAGCAGAAGCCATAGAGGAAGTCAAAGAAGTAGAAGTCGATGAAAAAATAAATTAATAAACAAAAAAATCAAAGTAGCAGAAACCATAGAGGAAGTCAAAGAAGTAGAAGTCGATGAACAAATAAATAAATAAAAAAAAATCGAAGTAGCAGAAGCCATCGAGGAAGTCAAAGAAGTAGAAGTCGATGAAAAAATAAATAAATAAATAAAAAAATCGAAGTAGCAGAAGCCATCGAGGAAGTCAAAGAAGTAGAAGTCGATGAAAAAATAAATAAATTTAAAAAAAAAAACGAAGTAGCAGAAGCTATAGAGGAAGTCAAAGAAGTAGAAGTCGATGAAAAAATAAATAAATAAATAAAAAAATCGAAGTAGCAGAAGCCATCGAGGAAGTCAAAGAAGTAGAAGTCGATGAAAAAATAAATAAATAAATAAAAAAATCGAAGTAGCAGAAGCCATAGAGGAAGTTAAAGAAGTAGAAGTCGATGAAAAAATAAATAAATTAAAAAAAAAAAAATCGAAGGAGCAGAAGCCATAGAGGAAGTCAAAGAAGTAGAAGTCGATGAAAAAAAAAAATCGAAGTAGCAGAAGCCATAGAGGAAGTCAAAGAAGAAGAAGTCGATAAAAAAAAAATAAAAAAAATCGAAGTAGCAGAAGCCATAGAGGAAGTCAAAGAAGTAGAAGTCGATGAAAAAATAAATACATTTTTAAAAAAAATCGAAGTAGCAGAAGCCATAGAGGAAGTCAAAGAAGTAGAAGTCGATGAAAAAAAAATCGAAGTAGCAGAAGCCATAGAGGAAGTCAAAGAAGTAGAAGTCGATAAAAAAAAAAAAAAAAAAAAAAAAAAAAATCGAAGTAGCAGAAGCCATAGAGGAAGTCAAAGAAGTAGAAGTCGATGAAAAAATAAATAAATTAAAAAAAAAGTCGAAGTAGCAGAAGCCATAGAGGAAGTCAAAGAAGTAGAAGTCGATGAAAAAATACATGAATTTAAAAAAATCAAAGTAGCAGAAGCCATAGAGGAAGTCAAACAAGTAAAGTCGATGAAAAAATAAATAAATTTAAAAAAAAAACGAAGTAGCAGAAGCTATAGAGGAAGTCAAAGAAGTAGAAGTCGATGAAAAAAAAAAAATCGAAGTAGCAGAAGCCATAGAGGAAGTCAAAGAAGTAGAAGTCGATAAAAAAAAAAAAAAAAAAAAAAAAAACGAAGTAGCAGAAGCCATAGAGGAAGTAAAAGAAGTAGAAGTCGATGAAAAAATAAATAAATAAATAAAAAAAATCGAAGTAGCAGAAGCCATAGAGGAAGTCAAAGAAGTAGAAGTCGATGAAAAAATAAATAAATAAATAAAAAAAATCGAAGTAGCAGAAGCCATAGAGGAAGTCAAAGAAGTAGAAGTCGATGAAAAAAAAAATCGAAGTAGCAGAAGCCATAGAGGAAGTCAAAGAAGTAGAAGTCGATTAAAAAAAAAAATAAAAAAAAAAAATAACGAAATAGCAGAAGCCATAGAGGAAGTCAAACAAGTAGAAGTCGATGAAAAAATAAATAATTAAAAAAAAAATCGAAGTAGCAGAAGCCATAGAGGAAGTCAAAGAAGTAGAAGTCGATGAAAAAATAAATAAATAAAAAAAAATCGAAGTAGCAGAAGCCATCGAGGAAGTCAAAGAAGTAGAAGTCGATGAAAAAATAAATAAATAAATAAAAAATCGAAGTAGCAGAAGCCATAGAGGAAGTCAAAGAAGTAGAAGTCGATGAAAAAATAAATTAATAAACAAAAAAATCAAAGTAGCAGAAACCATAGAGGAAGTCAAAGAAGTAGAAGTCGATGAACAAATAAATAAATAAAAAAAAATCGAAGTAGCAGAAGCCATCGAGGAAGTCAAAGAAGTAGAAGTCGATGAAAAAATAAATAAATAAATAAAAAATCGAAGTAGCAGAAGCCATAGAGGAAGTCAAAGAAGTAGAAGTCCATGAAAAAATACATGAATTTAAAAAAATCAAAGTAGCAGAAGCCATCGAGGAAGTCAAAGAAGTAGAAGTCGATGAAAAAATAAATAAATAAAAAAAAAATCGAAGGAGCAGAAGCCATAGAGGAAGTCAAAGAAGTAGAAGTCGATTAAAAAAAAAAATTTAAAAAAAAAATAACGAAATAGCAGAAGCCATAGAGGAAGTCAAACAAGTAGAAGTCGATGAAAAAATAAATAATTAAAAAAAAAATTGAAGTAGCAGAAGCCATAGAGGAAGTCAAACAAGTAGAAGTCGATGAAAAAATAAATAATTAAAAAAAAAAACGAAGTAGCAGAAGCTATAGAGGAAGTCAAAGAAGTAGAAGTCGATGAAAAAATAAATAAATTTAAAAAAATCGAAGTAGCAGAAGCCATCGAGGAAGTCAAAGAAGTAGAAGTCGATGAAAAAATAAATAAATAAATAAAAAAATCGAAGTAGCAGAAGCCATAGAGGAAGTTAAAGAAGTAGAAGTCGATGAAAAAATAAATAAATTAAAAAAAAAATCGAAGTAGCAGAAGCCATAGAGGAAGTCAAACAAGTAAAGTCGATGAAAAAATAAATAAATTTTTTAAAAAAATCGAAGTAGCAGAAGCCATAGAGGAAGTCAAAGAAGTAGAAGTCGATGAAAAAAAAATCGAAGTAGCAGAAGCCATAGAGGAAGTCAAAGAAGTAGAAGTCGATGAAAAAATAAATGAATAAATAAATAAAAAAATCGAAGTAGCAGAAGCCATAGAGGAAGTCAAAGAAGTAGAAGTCGATGAACAAATAAATAAATTAAAAAAGAAATCGAAGTAGCAGAAGCCATAGAGGAAGTCAAAGAAGTAGAAGTCGATGAAAAAATTAATAAATTTAAAAAAAAAATCGAAGGAGCAGAAGCCATAGAGGAAGTCAAAGAAGTAGAAGTCGATGAAAAAAAAAATCGAAGTAGCAGAAGCCATAGAGGAAGTCAAAGAAGTAGAAGATGATTAAAAAAAAAAAACAAAAAAAAAAATAACGAAATAGGAGAAGCCATAGAGGAAGTCAAACAAGTAGAAGTCGATGAAAAAATAAATAAATTTAAAAAAAAATCGAAGTAGCAGAAGCCATAGAGGAAGTCAAAGAAGTAGAAGTCGATGAAAAAAAAAAATCGAAGTAGCAGAGGCCATAGAGGAAGTCAAAGAAGTAGAAGTCGATGAAAAAATAAATAAAAAAAATCGAAGTAGCAGAAGCCATAGAGGAAGACAAAGAAGTAGAAGTCGATGAAAAAATAAATAAATTAAAAAAAAAATCGAAGTAGCAGAAGCCATAGAGGAAGTCAAAGAAGTAGAAGTCGATGAAAAAATAAAAAAAAAAAAAAAAATCGAAGTAGCAGAAGCCATAGAGGAAGTCAAAGAAGTAGAAGTCGATGAAAAAAAAAAAAAATAAATAAATAAAAAAATCGAAGTAGCAGAAGCCATGGAGGAAGTCAAAGAAGTAGAAGTCGATGAAAAAATAAATAAATTTAAAAAAAAATCGAAGTAGCAGAAGCCATAGAGGAAGTCAAAGAAGTAGAAGTCGATAAAAAAAAAAAAAAAAAGAAGTAGCAGAAGCCATAAAGGAAGTCAAAGAAGTAGAAGTCGATGAAAAAATAAATAAATGTAAAAAAAAAATCGAAGTAGCAGAAGCCATAGAGGAAGTCAAAGAAGTAGAAGTCGATGAAAAAAAAATCGAAGTAGCAGAAGCCATAGAGGAAGTCAAAGAAGTAGAAGTCGATGAAAAAATTAATAAATTTAAAAAAAAAATCGAAGGAGCAGAAGCCATAGAGGAAGTCAAAGAAGTAGAAGATGATTAAAAAAAAAAATAAAAAAAAAAAATAACGAAATAGCAGAAGCCATAGAGGAAGTCAAACAAGTAGAAGTCGATGAAAAAATAAATAATTAAAAAAAAAATTGAAGTAGCAGAAGCCATAGAGGAAGTCAAAGAAGTAGAAGTCGATAAAAAAATAAATAAATAAAAAAAAATCGAAGTAGCAGAAGCCATCGAGGAAGTCAAAGAAGTAGAAGTCGATGAAAAAATAAATAAATTTAAAAAAAAATCGAAGTAGCAGAAGCCATAGAGGAAGTCAAAGAAGTAGAAGTCGACGAAAAAAAAAACCGAAGTAGCAGAAGCCATAGAGGAAGTCAAAGAAGTAGAAGTCGATGAAAAAAAAAAATCGAAGTAGCAGAAGCCATAGAGGAAGTCAAAGAAGAAGAAGTCGATAAAAAAAAAATAAAAAAAATCGAAGTAGCAGAAGCCATAGAGGAAGTCAAAGAAGTAGAAGTCGATAAAAAAAAAAAAAATCGAAGTAGCAGAAGCCATAGAGGAAGTCAAAGAAGTAGAAGTCGATGAAAAAAAAATCGAAGTAGCAGAAGCCATAGAGGAAGTCAAAGAAGTAGAAGTCGATGAAAAAATAAATTAATTAAAAAAAAAAAAATCGAAGGAGCAGAAGCCATAGAGGAAGTCAAAGAAGTAGAAGTCGATAAAAAAAAAAAAAAAAAAAAAAAAACGAAGTAGCAGAAGCCATAGAGGAAGTCAAAGAAGTAGAAGTCGATGAAAAAATAAATAAATTAAAAAAAAAAATCGAAGTAGCAGAAGCCATAGAGGAAGTAAAAGAAGTAGAAGTCGATGAAAAAATAAATAAATAAATAAAAAAAATCGAAGTAGCAGAAGCCATAGAGGAAGTCAAAGAAGTAGAAGTCGATGAAAAAAAAAATCGAAGTAGCAGAAGCCATAGAGGAAGTCAAAGAAGTAGAAGTCGATTAAAAAAAAAAATAAAAAAAAAAAATAACGAAATAGCAGAAGCCATAGAGGAAGTCAAACAAGTAGAAGTCGATGAAAAAATAAATAATTAAAAAAAAAATCGAAGTAGCAGAAGCCATAGAGGAAGTCAAAGAAGTAGAAGTCGATGAAAAAATAAATAAATAAAAAAAAATCGAAGTAGCAGAAGCCATCGAGGAAGTCAAAGAAGTAGAAGTCGATGAAAAAATAAATAAATAAATAAAAAATCGAAGTAGCAGAAGCCATAGAGGAAGTCAAAGAAGTAGAAGTCGATGAAAAAATAAATTAATAAACAAAAAAATCAAAGTAGCAGAAACCATAGAGGAAGTCAAAGAAGTAGAAGTCGATGAACAAATAAATAAATAAAAAAAAATCGAAGTAGCAGAAGCCATCGAGGAAGTCAAAGAAGTAGAAGTCGATGAAAAAATAAATAAATAAATAAAAAAATCGAAGTAGCAGAAGCCATCGAGGAAGTCAAAGAAGTAGAAGTCGATGAAAAAATAAATAAATAAATAAAAAAATCGAAGTAGCAGAAGCCATCGAGGAAGTCAAAGAAGTAGAAGTCGATGAAAAAATAAATAAATAAATAAAAAAATCGAAGTAGCAGAAGCCATAGAGGAAGTTAAAGAAGTAGAAGTCGATGAAAAAATTAATAAATTTAAAAAAAAAATCGAAGTAGCAGAAGCCATAGAGGAAGTCAAAGAAGTAGAAGTCGATGAAAAAAAAAAATCGAAGTAGCAGAAGCCATAGAGGAAGTCAAAGAAGTAGAAGATGATTAAAAAAAAAAAAAATAAAAAAAAATAACGAAATAGGAGAAGCCATAGAGGAAGTCAAACAAGTAGAAGTCGATGAAAAAATAAATAAATTTAAAAAAAAATCGAAGTAGCAGAAGCCATAGAGGAAGTCAAAGAAGTAGAAGTCGATGAAAAAAAAAAATCGAAGTAGCAGAGGCCATAGAGGAAGTCAAAGAAGTAGAAGTCGATGAAAAAATAAATAAAAAAAATCGAAGTAGCAGAAGCCATAGAGGAAGACAAAGAAGTAGAAGTCGATGAAAAAATAAATAAATTAAAAAAAAAAATCGAAGTAGCAGAAGCCATAGAGGAAGTCAAAGAAGTAGAAGTCGATGAAAAAAAAAAAAAAAAAAAAAAAAATCGAAGTAGCAGAAGCCATAGAGGAAGTCAAAGAAGTAGAAGTCGATGAAAAAAAAAAAAAATAAATAAATAAAAAAATCGAAGTAGCAGAAGCCATGGAGGAAGTCAAAGAAGTAGAAGTCGATGAAAAAATAAATAAATTTAAAAAAAAATCGAAGTAGCAGAAGCCATAGAGGAAGTCAAAGAAGTAGAAGTCGATAAAAAAAAAAAAAAAAAGAAGTAGCAGAAGCCATAAAGGAAGTCAAAGAAGTAGAAGTCGATGAAAAAATAAATAAATGTAAAAAAAAAATCGAAGTAGCAGAAGCCATAGAGGAAGTCAAAGAAGTAGAAGTCGATGAAAAAAAAATCGAAGTAGCAGAAGCCATAGAGGAAGTCAAAGAAGTAGAAGTCGATGAAAAAATTAATAAATTTAAAAAAAAAATCGAAGGAGCAGAAGCCATAGAGGAAGTCAAAGAAGTAGAAGATGATTAAAAAAAAAAATAAAAAAAAAAAATAACGAAATAGCAGAAGCCATAGAGGAAGTCAAACAAGTAGAAGTCGATGAAAAAATAAATAATTAAAAAAAAAATTGAAGTAGCAGAAGCCATAGAGGAAGTCAAAGAAGTAGAAGTCGATAAAAAAATAAATAAATAAAAAAAAATCGAAGTAGCAGAAGCCATCGAGGAAGTCAAAGAAGTAGAAGTCGATGAAAAAATAAATAAATTTAAAAAAAAATCGAAGTAGCAGAAGCCATAGAGGAAGTCAAAGAAGTAGAAGTCGACGAAAAAAAAAACCGAAGTAGCAGAAGCCATAGAGGAAGTCAAAGAAGTAGAAGTCGATGAAAAAATAAATAAATTAAAAAAAAAAAATCGAAGGAGCAGAAACCATAGAGGAAGTCAAAGAAGTAGAAGTCGATGAAAAAATAAATAAATTAAAAAAAAAAAATCGAAGTAGCAGAAGCCATCGAGGAAGTCAAAGAAGTAGAAGTCGATGAAAAAATAAATAAATTTAAAAAAAAATCGAAGTAGCAGAAGCCATAGAGGAAGTCAAAGAAGTAGAAGTCGACGAAAAAAAAAACCGAAGTAGCAGAAGCCATAGAGGAAGTCAAAGAAGTAGAAGTCGATGAAAAAATAAATAAATTAAAAAAAAAAAATCGAAGGAGCAGAAACCATAGAGGAAGTCAAAGAAGTAGAAGTCGATGAAAAAAAAAAATCGAAGATAAAAAATCGAAAAAATCGAAGATAAAAAAAAATAAAAAAAATCGAAGTAGCAGAAGCCATAGAGGAAGTCAAAGAAGTAGAAGTCGATGAAAAAAATAAATAAATAAAAAAAATCGAAGTAGCAGAAGCCATAGAGGAAGTCAAAGAAGTAGAAGTCGATGAAAAAATAAATAAGTAAATAAATTAAAAAATTGAAGTAGCAGAAGCCATAGAGGAAGTCAAAGAAGTAGAAGTCGATGAAAAAATAAATAAATTAAAAAAAAAGTCGAAGTAGCAGAAGCCATAGAGGAAGTCAAAGAAGTAGAAGTCGATGAAAAAATACATGAATTTAAAAAAATCAAAGTAGCAGAAGCTATAGAGGAAGTCAAAGAAGTAGAAGTCGATGAAAAAAAAAAAATCGAAGTAGCAGAAGCCATAGAGGAAGTCAAAGAAGTAGAAGTCGATGAAAAAATAAATAAATAAAAAAAAATCGAAGTAGCAGAAGCCATCGAGGAAGTCAAAGAAGTAGAAGTCGATGAAAAAATAAATAAATAAAAAAAAAAATCAAAGTAGCAGAAGCCATAGAGGAAGTTAAAGAAGTAGAAGTCGATGAAAAAATAAATAAATTTAAAAAAAAAAAATCGAAGGAGCAGAAGCCATAGAGGAAGTCAAAGAAGTAGAAGTCGATGAAAAAAAAAAATCGAAGTAGCAGAAGCCATAGAGGAAGTCAAAGAAGAAGAAGTCGATAAAAAAAAAATAAAAAAAATCGAAGTAGCAGAAGCCATAGAGGAAGTCAAAGAAGTAGAAGTCGATAAAAAAAAAAAAAATCGAAGTAGCAGAAGCCATAGAGGAAGTCAAAGAAGTAGAAGTCGATGAAAAAAAAATCGAAGTAGCAGAAGCCATAGAGGAAGTCAAAGAAGTAGAAGTCGATGAAAAAATAAATTAATTAAAAAAAAAAAAATCGAAGGAGCAGAAGCCATAGAGGAAGTCAAAGAAGTAGAAGTCGATAAAAAAAAAAAAAAAAAAAAAAAAACGAAGTAGCAGAAGCCATAGAGGAAGTAAAAGAAGTAGAAGTCGATGAAAAAATAAATAAATAAATAAAAAAAATCGAAGTAGCAGAAGCCATAGAGAAAATCAAAGAAGTAGAAGTCGATGAAAAAATAAATAAATGTAAAA